>OZ012710.1:21715014-21889726 GCA_963942595.1 Cylloceria caligata
AAACTCCGTATCCTCTGGTGTTAGCAAGATCGCGATGTGTTCGAACGCTTCTTCAAAGAAGTCCTTGGAACCGATGATCTCATACGCTACTGCACGAGGCATTTCACTGGCAACTATCTTTTCACGGACATATGATACCACCTCGTTCATACACCTCTGAATCGTTTCACTTTTGCTCTCTAGAGCCTGCATATGAATATCAATTCTTCTACTTATTTCGACGAGCATATCAAATGTAGACCGCTGAAGAACAATGTTTGGAGAGTATTTTCGGAAGCGTTTCCGTTTCGATTCTCCAGATTCCTCTTGATTCTCGTATTCCTCATCAGCGCTACCGCTTATTTTACCAAATGACACAGCTCTGTGCTGGTAACACGAGGTTAAAAGTGTGTAATGCGTTGTGTGCTCTATGCGGGTATTACACATTTTCTCGGCATCAGCCCCATGAGCTTCGAAATATTGTTGTACGGGAGAAAAATCACTTTTAAACACTCGCCACTCGTCCGCACCGAGTGTAATTCCGGTAAAAGTATTCGACAATATTTTCACCACCGGTGTAAGCGTACACGTAGAGTTCAACTCGAACCCGGCTACGATTATTTTACCAAATGATTTATTTAAACCGTACATAACGGGGTTCGCTATATACAGCGATATCGCATGAGGCTTAGCACCGTTATTTGCCATTTTTATTGCTTTCGTGTAGACTGTAACTTTTCGAATGAATCGTCGGTGGTGTTCATACTCCGTTTTATACAGATTTCCCCCACCACCTAACTGCATTGCCTCTTCTTTTGATACTGCAAATCATACGCCTGAAAATTGCTAGCCAATATCCTTTGATATTTGTCGCATTCTCCTCAACAGCCTAGTAACAGCAGCAGATATATCCCAAAACTCTTGCATACTCTCGCACACTTATGCGCACACGCACACATTGATATACAGATAATATGTACCATGAAAACTAAATAATATTCGTCGGTGAAATTTGATGATTTTCCTCATGGCCGAGTGCCCTGAAATTAGATGAAAACAATATGACTTTCATCAGCGAAACTCGATAACTAAGTACATCACCATCGCTAAATATTTCCCTAGGTCTTGCTTTTGTAAAGCGATCGCGTGCGGCCATCTTCTTAGTCGTATTCATTACTTCGTTGCAGTATATGCAGAGCGAGAGAGAGAGAGAGAGAGAGAGAGAGAGAGAGCGAGAGAGAGAGAGAGCGAGAGAGAGAGAGAGAGAGAGAGAGAGAGAGAGAGAGAGAGAGAGCTTGTTAAAGGAATATATATAAAAGTGAGCCGCTTTGAAAATTCTCTAGTTAATTGTCTGATTTACTGTGGTTACTACTAAAGGGTGATTTTTTAAGAGCTTGAGAACTTTTTTTAAAAAAAAAACGCATAAAATTTGCAAAATCTCATCGGTTCTTTATTTGAAACGTTAGATTGGTCCATGACATTTACTTTTTGAAGATAATTTCATTTAAATGTTGACCGCGGCTGCGTCTTAGGTGGTCCATTCGGAAAGTCCAATTTTGGGCAACTTTTTCGAGCATTTCGGCCGGAATAGCCCGAATTTCTTCGGAAATGTTGTCTTCCAAAACTGGAATAGTTGCTGGCTTATTTCTGTAGACTTTAGACTTGACGTAGCCCCACAAAAAATAGTCTAAAGGCGTCAAATCGCATGATCTTGGTGGCCAACTTACCGGGCCATTTCTTGAGATGAATTGTTCTCCGAAGTTTTCGCTCAAAATGGCCATAGAATCGCGAGCTGTGTGGCATGTAGCGCCATCTTGTTGAAACCACATGTCAACTAAGTTCAGTTCTTCCATTTTTGGCAACAAAAAGTTTGTTAGCATCGAACGATAGCGATCGCCATTCACCGTAACGTTGCGTCCAACAGCATCTTTGAAAAAATACGGTCCAATGATTCCACCAGCGTACAAACCACACCAAACAGTGCATTTTTCGGGATGCATGGGCAGTTCTTGAACGGCTTCTGGTTGCTCTTCACTCCAAATGCGGCAATTTTGCCTATTTACGTAGCCATTCAACCAGAAATGAGCCTCATCGCTGAACAAAATTTGTCGATAAAAAAGCGGATTTTCTGCCAACTTTTCTAGGGCCCATTCACTGAAAATTCGACGTTGTGGCAGATCGTTCGGCTTCAGTTGTTGCAGGAGCTGTATTTTATACGGTTTTACACCAAGATCTTTGCGTAAAATCTTCCATGTCGTCGAATAACACAAACCCAATTGCTGCGAACGGCGACGAATCGACATTTCACGGTCTTCAGCAACACTCTCAGAAACAGACGCAATATTCTCTTCTGTACGCACTGTACGCATTCGTGTGGTTGGTTTAATGTCCAATAAAGTAAACTGAGTGCGAAACTTGGTCACAATCGCATTAATTGTTTGCTCACTTGGTCGATTATGTAGACCATAAATCGGACGTAAATCGCGAAACACTTTTCGAACCGAACACTGATTTTTGTAATAAAATTCAATTATTTGCAAGCGTTGCTCGTTAGTAAGTCTATTCATTATGAAATGTCAAAGCATACTGAGCATCTTTCTCTTTGACACCTTGTCTGAAATCCCGCGTGATCTGTCAAATACTAATGCATGAAAATCCTAACCTCAAAAAAATCACCCTTTACTACTACTACTCTAACAGCACAATCATGGTCAGAGTAGTAAAGCGCTCATTGATAAGAAAATTGATAGAGTTTATATTGAAGCGTAGACCGTCGTTGCGTTCGCGCTGGGGTAGAAGAAATTTACAGATCACCCTATGGGAACTTCCGACACAGGCGGTTGTTCGTAAAATTCGTGGTATGCTGTGCGAGTGTCATCAACGCGATTTAGTTGACGCGTATAATATTGGATTGTTTGATAATCAAATAATTATTGATTCGGTGGTGCGTGTTATTCGTCGACGAGGTTGGCTAAATGAGACTGCTCTGCAACCCATACTCAATGAAAGACGTAAGTAATATACAGCGCTAATTACTTTTATTTTATTTCCTTTATTTCATAAGATTTTTATATAGTTCGACGGTATGAGGACGCAGAAATGGGATCCGACACCTATGATTTCGATGAGGAGGGTAGAACCGATTCAGATGATCATAGCAGGGACAACGATGGCGACAGCACCGTAGGGAATCGCTGGATAAATTTTACCTAGCCATTCTGCGGTTATAAACCTACAAACGGTCTTTTCATGGCAGGCCCCTCGAGAGAACCAGATGAATCCGTCGCAGGCCCATCGCGACATTACAGTTCAAACGATGATACCAACAGCAATACAGACAGCGAGGAAAAAGAAGAAGAAGAAAAAGAAGAAGAAGAGGAGGAGGAGGAGGAGCAAGACGTAGACGATGACGACGAGGAGGAGGAGGAGGAAGAGGAGGAGGACCCTGTAGATTCAGGTAAGCTTTTAATAATACAACTACGCTGACAAAAATAGAAAAATTACGCGGATAATAATAGTAAAATGAAAAAGCAGGGTACGAGACGGACCCAAACGTTTTTCGCTTTGCACGATTCACTGTGCCGAGACCGCCGACAATCGAGTTGGTTTACGAAATGCGTCGGCGGTTCCCGGGTGCAGTCGACGGATTCGAGGACTAGAAGCAAATATAAGTTTGTAATTCTTACGTTACACGAATTATATGCATAGTATATAGCCAGCGACAAACAAAAATTTAAAGTAAATTAAATAAAAATTCTAATAAATGGTTTAATTATGCCTGCAGGTGGACAGACTGGCGATGGAAGGACTGCTGCACGGGGTGGTGATATTTTGCCTCCTGGTGAACGTTTCGGTATCGACAACGAGCAGAGACGTTATTTTTCACGCTTTAGGATGCAGGGTCGCGAGACAGATTTTTATTTTCGTCAGCCACCGGTCGGTATCGATCATCTGACATGGTTCGAGGGAGGTGTACGAGATGTTCTCACACGTCTTACAGAATCGTGCGAAGGACATGATTATGTGGGTATGACTCTAAGCGTACCGTCTTTTGCGCAAGGACCTGTATGGTTATCATTTCGACCAGCTCGTGACATCGTTCCCGACGATATATGGCGACTAATTAATAGTGTATCTCAGAGCGCGCGCGAATTTCGAATAGACGCTGGTACATGTAGAATGACGACATGTATAGTACGAGGCGTCGAAGGAGCTGGTGTGGGCACTAGGCTTACACACGAGTCTATAGCAAAAAAAGTCAATTTTACGCATAAGTAATCGCGATAATTTGTGTCTACAACGATCCCTTGTCACTGCCTGAGCGCATGCCGAATGCGGTCAAATACGTGCGGGTGTGCTACACAGACGATGGTGTCAAATTCGGAACGGGCTTCGAGGTGCGCAATATACAGCAGCGATAGAGCTCACACGTAATGCAGGGGTAACGACACCGTCTAGGGGGTGTGGTGCGCGCGAAATTCAGCTCTTTCAGGAGTACTTGGTTCACGAGGGTATAGCGATTGTTGTTTATGAATTTCTCACTTTCGGAAAACGCGTTCCGGCTCTGTACGATGGGCGAAAATACGTACTCACTGCAACAGGTAAAATTAATCATACACTCTTTATTCTCTATTACGAGCGTTCTCATCACTATCAACCGATATTAAATCTCGCCGGTGCGCTAGGTAGTCGGATGTTCTGCACACAATGTAATTCCAAGTATATTCGAGTACTCGAGCATCGATGTAGCTATCAATGTGCTCGATGTAAATCCACTTATTGCAACGGTAATAGAGACTCTCAGCCTGAGTATTGCGCAGACTGTGATCGTTCGTTCTTTGGTGCTTTTTGCCTCGCTCATCACAAGAGTGAGGGCTCCGCGGGTATCACGTGTCGTAAATATAGACGGTACAGCGTCTGTAACGCATTGAAAATCTGTAGAGGCTGCTCGCGTATGATTAAAACCACAGATAAAAAGATGCGTGTATGTTGTATATCGTTTCGTACTACATGCAAACAAACGCGGCCGACGACGCATGCATGTTTTATAGCACCTCTTAAGAAATCAGATGCGCAAAAGGAGAAGAAAAAAGACAAGTCTTCCACGAGATTTTTATTTTATGATTTTGAGACGCAGCAACACGAGCAATTGCATGATGATAAATCGACACGAATTCACGAGCCGAATTTATGTGTCGCACAATGCGTATGTATGGCATGTCTGGATATCACAGATATAGAGACCGATTGTGCTAACTGTGGTAAACGTGAATTCGTGTTTATCGATGATCCTGTTGGGGATCTCGTAAAATTGGCATTATCGCAAAAATTTAAAAAGACCATCTGCATCGCCCATAATGCTAGAGGTTTCGACGCACAATTTATTCTACGGTATTTAATCGAGGTGCAAAAAACACAGCTGCCCTCTCTGATTATGAATGGTACGAAGATTGTCTCGATGACAATTGGCGATGTCGTTTTTCTCGATAGTCTAAACTATTTACCCATGGCTCTTAGCGCTTTACCTAAGGCCTTTGGTTTCGCTGATGAGGTGGCAAAAGGTACATTTCCCCATTTATTTAACACACCGGAATATCAGAATTACTCAGGTCCTCTGCCGGCTTTGCATTTTTACTCACCCGATACCATGTTCTCAGCGGATCGCGAGTGCTTTTTAAAATGGTATGAGGAAGAATCGAGTCGCGTCGATTATAAATTTGATTTTGCGACGCAATTTGTGCAATATTGTCGTACAGATGTTACGGTTTTGAGACGAGCGTGTTTAGCTTTTCGAGAGTTACTTATACGCTGTGGGAGCGTGTGCCCCTTTACAGAAGCATGCACGATATCATCAGCATGTATGAGAGTATTTCGAAAGAATTTTCTACAGAAAGATCGCATTGCGGTGTTATCACCAGGAGGATATCGCTGGGGCGATAAGCAATCGCGCAAGGCCGTCGTATGGCTCGTATGGCTCGAGCGTGAGCTCAACTGCGTTATCGCTCATGCTGGACGCACGAGAGAGTATCGCTCTCCGGCCGGCCTACCGGCCGTGGACGGTTACTACGTGGATGCGGGGGTCTATCACGTTCTTCAATTTCACGGCTGCTTTTGGCACGGTTGTCCGCGATGTTATCGCGTGAATAGAGATGCTCGAACTAAATTCGGCGATACAATGGATGAGCGATACGAGCGTACCATTCTTATTTCCGGGCGAATCAGATCGAAAGGGTACACTCTAACCGAAATATGGGAATGCGATTTTGACAGATTACTCGAGAATAACGAGGAAATGTCGATATACGTGAAAAATCACGCCATGCTCAAGCAGGCGCCTCTCGAACCACGCGATGCATTCTTTGGCGGTCGAACGGAAAATTTTGTAAGCTTGTACGACGTTGCGAATGGGGAGCAGATACGCTATGTGGATGTTTGCTCGCTGTATCCGTGGGTATGTAAGAATGGAAAATATCCCGTTGGACACCCGATATTGTACGTAGGTGACGAGTGTCGAGAACTCGTAGGACTTGAATACGATCTAAGTGTCGTCGAGGGTCTCGTGAAGTGTACCGTGCTGGCACCGCGCGATTTGTATATACCCGTACTGCCTGTTCGCATGCATGGGAAACTACTGTTCCCCCTGTGTAGAACGTGCTGTACAGATATGGACACATCCGAGGTTTGTACACACGATGACACGACTGAGCGAGCGTTTGACGGCACATGGGTCGTGGACGAACTGAGAAAAGCTGTGTCGCTCGGATATAAAGTGACGCGTATCTATGAAATTTGGCAATACGTTCTTACGCAGTATGACTCGACAACGCGACGAGGCGGTCATTTTGCCGAGTACATCGATACATTCCTAAAAATAAAACAGGAGGCGAGTGGTCCGCCAACAGAGTGTAACGATGACGAGGAAGCAATAGAGCGTTTTATAGCATTGTACAAGGAGTCTGAGGGTGTATATCTCGAGCGAAGTGCTTTGCAGCCAAATCCGGGTTTACGTGCACTAGCGAAATTGGCTCTTAATTCATTCTGGGGAAAGTTTGGTCAACGAGAGAATCTCACGAAAACCGTTATCGTTTTCACGCGCGCGGAGCTAATGAATTTACTAACGAGTCCGGAGATTGAGGTGACGGGGATGCTACCGGTTAATCACAAGATTATGTATGTAAACTATGTGAGCCACCGCGATGCTATCCAACCATCACCGACATCAAACGCCGTGATTGCAGCATACACGACGGCACAGGCACGCCTAAAATTATACAGTTATCTTAAGGGGCTCGGGCGACGAATATTGTACTGCGATACGGACTCCTGTATTTACGTGAGCCATCCCGGTGGTAACGAGTATGAGCCGCCAATCGGTCAATTTCTAGGAGATCTTACGGATGAATTAGGTGAATACGGGCCTGGTAGTTATATAACTTCGTTCGTTTCGGGTGGACCAAAATTTTACGCATACCTTGTTCGTAAACCCGACGGTACGATTATTGAAAAATGTAAAGTGAAGGGTATCACGCTAAACTTTGCGAATAGCCGTCACGTAAATTATAACGCATTACGATCTTTCGTGACAGGAGCAAGGAGCGTACCCATTATTTTTAAATTCGACGCTATTCGACGTACGGAATTTCATCATGTAGTAACGCGTAAAGAAACGAAATCAGGCGAACCTGTTAACACGAAGCGAAAACGGCACGGGCTGTACGCTACTGTACCGTATGGCTATTGTGAAATACGCTAATTAGTATAACGCAAAAAAGTATATAGTTTTACGGTTGAATTCGCGATATTTAAAAATAATCTTTTGTCTAATTTCATGTAACATATTTACCGGGTACAATACATTGAAAAAAATTGATTTATTATGTATAAAACCGTTATCGGATCGTTTTTTTGTGCTGCTATTCGTAGCAGTAGCTGCTATCCCTCTACCGTTCCCTTTTGTTCTGACTTTTTCATCGTTGATTCCTTTTGTCCCGTCTTTCTTATCGAGTGTTTCCTTTTGTTCTGACTTTCTCGTGCTACATCCGTGGATATAATATTGCTGTTTAGAATTTGATGATTCGTAAAATTTGTATATAGAGATGTATGAATAGTGAAATAAAAATATTGCTTTATTTGTGAGAAATATAAAAATTATCGTTATTTAATTTACGTACAGCGTAAACACCAGCTTATACCGCGGGCCCGCGCCTCATCAGCTAGTGCAGGCGCGCCGCGTCTTATCAGCTCTTAAAGGCCGCGAAAATAGCTGATGCCGCGAGGTCGCCGCCGCCGCCGCCGCCGCCGCAGCCGCAGTCGCGGTATAAGCTTATTTAAGAGTCTGCTGATTGATTTTGATAGACACTCGTCGATATGGATACACGTTGGAAACATCCGTGGACAGCTGTGATAAGCGGTCCTACGGGATGTGGTAAAACATATTTTGTAAAAAAATTCTTCAAATACATGCGCGAAATGACGGATGTCCCGTTCGAGCGTATACTTTTTTATTACTCAGAGTGGCAGTCCGGGTATTCAGAGTACGGTGATAAAATCGAATTTCGCGAGGGTTTACCGCAAGTAGTAGACTACTCGAATGTCGCAAGACCTAAACTTGTGGTCATTGACGATCTAATGCGCGAAGCATCCAACAATACTGTGGTCGATCTTTTCACCAAGGGTAGCCATCATAAAAATCTTAGTGTCATTTTCATCACGCAAAATCTCTTCCATCAGGGTCACGGGCAGCGCGATATCTCCTTAAACGCTAATTATATCGTTGTCTTCAAAAATCCGCGAGATCGCGCGCAAATTCACACACACGAGAATAAATCCGACGACGTTTTAATGAACAAAGTTGAATCGCGGCGCAATGACACACTTATTATCGATAGCGTACCAAAAAAATTTAAATCTAAAGCAATATCGTTGCTTCGCTATTTGCATCGCAGCGCCGTTGGTAAAAAAATGACATGCGATCGTAACGGCGTTGTTTCCATAGACGGCAGAAGAATTTCAAATTCCAATATCGTTGATCTTGTTAACGATGCTATGCGAGCTAGAAAACGCGAGAAACCCATCGGACGATCTCACTTTGCCAAACTCCTGCGAGCGATACAGATACCGCGTGAATTTATCGGTAATCCCGCGTTACTACACGTGCCTACACCTACATCATCCTCGACACCACAGCGGCGTCTTATTTTACCGCGCGAAAACGATAGTAGCAGCAGCAACAGCAGCAACGGTAGCAACAACAACAACAACGACGACGAGGCCGAGACCGCACACTCAAACAGAGATTTGATTCTCACGGCTGAAAACGACATCATCGAGGGGGAGGAGGGGAATGAAGAAGAGGACGAACAATTGCAAAACTTCGCACAAGCAGAATATCGACCCCCCGCACAGTTAGAAAAGAAAAAGAAAAAGAATCCATTTAACTGGTCATCGCTAAAATTATGAAAATTCTTAAAAAAATGTATTATGACACCACTCATCCTGCTTCCTATTCTCGAGCAAAAAATTTGGCTCAGGTGGATCGAAGAGTAGCGCGAAAAAATGTTTTACCATGGCTCGAGACACAGGATTCATATAACATGCATCGCCTCGTACGACGACGATTTCCCCGTCGTACGTACAGTGTGAGTAATATAGACGATGTATGGGAGGCTGATTTAGCTGATCTTCGCTCGATAGCCACGTACAACGATGGGTACGCGTATCTGCTTGTTGTTATCGATGTGTTGAGCAAATACGCGTGGGTCGAGGCTTTGCGTGACAAAACGAGCGCAAACGTGGCCCGCGGTCTCACACGCATACTCGCGCGCAGTAACAATCGTCGCCCGCAACAATTGCAAACTGATCGAGGCAAAGAATTTATCGGCGCACCGTTTCAGCAAATTCTCAAGAAAAAGAATATCGATTTTCGCGCTGCTCGCAACCCTGATATAAAAGCCTCGATTGCCGAACGCTTTAATCGAACAATAAAAGAGCGAATGTGGCGCTACTTTACATACACGCGAAATAAGCGTTACATCGATGTTTTACAAAATTTTTTATATGCTTATAATCACACTAGACACAGCGGTACGCGTATTCCTCCGAGCGAAGTAACCCTCGAAAATGCCTCTATAGCCCGAGACAATTTAGCACGGCGTTACGAGCGTAACGCGAAAAAAATTAAAAAGCCTAAATACAGCGTCGGTGACTTGGTGCGTATCAGTACAGCTAAAGCAGCTTTCGTGAAAGGATATGAGCGTGGTTGGAGTAACGAATTATTCAAGATTCAACGAATATCGGTGAATCGAGAACCATTCGTGTATATTTTACACGATCTGAATAACGAGAATATCGACCATATTTTCTACGAGGCAGAATTATCACGAGTACGAGTGCCTCCGTCATCTGAGAAGACGAAAGAGAAGAAGAGGACAAAGAAGAAGAAGAAGAACGCTCGGGATCATCGTCCGTGATAAATATGAGCTCCAAGGATAGCTCTTTTTTTGTCGTACTACCGAGCAACAGTAGTATGCAGTATTTTCCGGATAATACGACGACGAAATTTATTACAAAACTACCGCGTCAGATACGCCTGCACGGAGAATGGTCTGTTTCTCTTGTGGAAATTGCTTATCCGATGACTCTTTTACATGTTCCTACTGTAGAAAATCTCGTAACTTTTGAGGATGGTGATTATGATTTATCGGGTTTAAATCTTTTAACACGGAGGAGCGCTGATAGAGACCAAGTAGCACCCGGTGTATATCGCTCTATAGACGCTCTTTTGGAGAGTATAAATCAGTTACCTCACGTGGCCGATCATTTGCGCTTTAAATCGCTTCCGAGCGGGCAGGTCGAAGTGGCACGCGTATGCGACGATCTACGCTACCACGACTTTCGCGTATCGCCCGCTATCGCAAGGCTACTAGGATTCTCGGAAGAGGCTTGTAGCCCCGTAATGATAGAACCGCATTGCGAATACACAGGGTCGAGGCCTGCATCTCTCACCGGTGCTATACCGGGCAGCATGTTTTTATACACAGATATCTGCGAGAGCTATATTACAGGCGATGTACGAACACCCCTCTTACTAGTTGTTCCCATTGATACTGGTGACTGTCCGTATGGTTCGATAAAAATTAAATCGTTTTCAACGCCACGATATATACCTCTCTTGCGCAATAATTTACACACTATCGAGATCGATATAAGAGACGAATTTGGGGATCCTATACCATTCGAGCAGGGAACGTTGACTGTGACACTACATTTCAAAAGGTCCCACGATTGATTACACCACTATGGATGATATTGACAGCGTGCAGCACGGATGGGGTCGTCGCGGGTACGGTGGTATTAGCCATGTTTATATCGGAACACCTAATCAGCGAGGACACGGTATCGGTAGCTTTCTCGGGGGCCTGTTTCGTCGAGTGTTACCACTTTTAAAGAAGGGCGCTAAAGCAGTTGGAAAAGAGGCGTTGCGCGCTGGTGTAAACGTAGCCGGTGATATCCTCGATAGAAATATAGCTGTGAAAGATGCTATTCGCGAGAGAGCGCGAGAATCAGGCAGTAATCTCAAACGCAAAGCCTCTGAAAAAATTGACACTCTCATGCGGGGGTCTGGTTATAAAAAGCGCAAAATTTCACGTACTCCTCATTCATCGAACGAACGTAAACCACGACGTATCTCTCGTAAAAATAAAAGTGTAATAAAGAGAAAAACAATAAAGAAGAAGAAGAAGAAGAATAAGAACAATAAGAAGAAGAAGACTCGTCAAGGAACAGTTGCAGATATTTTTGGATAGCTGAAACAAGATGGCTTTTCTACATGCGCACTCGTGCGAGTGTCTTAAATCGGAACTTGAATTATTTTCACTCCCACCGACGCAAACTACTATCGAAGGCTCCAATTGGGTGTATTACAAACCAATATCTTCGCTAACAGATGATTCACCGATTGAATTTGTTATTCTCGGACAGGGTGATGAGTATATCGATCTCGCGCATACTATGCTTAGTCTGAGAGTGAAAATAACATCTCCTACCATTACGGAAATTGCCGCGGGCACATCGTCGAAAGTGAGTGCTGGCCCTGTAAACAATCTCTTGCATTCTATGTTTAATCAGGTGGATGTATACCTGAATCAAAAATTAGTTTCACCTCCAAATAATGCCTACGCTTATCGAGCGTACATAGAAACACTTTTGAATTACGGTCCAGCAGCAAAAAATTCGCATCTCACGAGCGTTCTCTGGTACGACGATACACCTGGAGAAATGGAAGATATAACATCGGAAAATACGGGTCTTGTGAAGAGAAAACAATTTTTAAATGTCGAAAAAACTGTAGACTTGCTCGGTCATCTGCATTGCGATATATTCAATCAGGAGCGGTTCCTATTAAACGGTGTCGAGATGCGCCTACGACTGGTTCGGTCTAGAGATTCATTTTGTCTTGTGGGGGATACAAAGAATGGTCAATGCGGTAAGCCGCATTCTCGAGGCATCGCTTCTCGTTCGCAGAACAAAAATAGCTCCTGGTGTGCTGCTCTCACATGCTAGAACTCTGGCAAAATCTACGGCTAAATATCCTCTTACGAGAGTCGAGGTAAAAGCCGTTTCAATACACTCGGGTGTTCACGGAGAGACTATCGATAATATCGTGTTAGGTCAGTTGTCGAAGCGTATAATTATCGGTTTTGTCGATAACAAAGCGTTTAATGGTGACTTCAGTATGAATCCGTTCAATTTCCAAAATTACAAGATAAATTATCTCTCGTTGTATGTAGATGGTGCTCAAATACCCTCGAAACCGTTACAACCTGATTTCACGAAAAATCATCTATATGTGGATGCTTTTCAAACGTTGTTTTCGGGTACTGGAATACATTTCTTGAACGACGGTAATTCGATCGATCGCGATAATTATCGCGATGGATACTGTCTGTTTGCTTTTGATTTGACACCCGATCTTTCGGCGAACAGCAATACACATTGGAATTTAATAAAGCACGGTAGTGTGAGAATAGAGGTACGATTTGAGGATGCGCTTGCTTTAACGATAAATTGTGTAGTCTACGCGGAATATGATAATGTCCTTGAAATTGATGCCTCTCGGCAGGTAATGGTGGATTTTACCGGATAAGCGAAAAATGTGCTGATGTCGGCATAAAATTATTTCGTGTTAAGACACGTAGAAGCGTGTCCGCGAGTAACTAATCAGTCGAACTCGGTCATCTGTACGGATTAGACGTGAAAATGGATATCGTCGTGGATATACAGGGATTGCGTGGTAAAGACTCGGAATTTATTCCGAAAGAAATTGCCGTGATAGCAGTGGATAGACCGTACTCTGCTTATTGGATCGTTGCACCGCCGTGTCACTTTGCCGAATTACCACAGCAATCGAGAAGCCAGAATAATTTTCTCTCGAAATATTTTCACGGTATGGAGTGGTACGAGGGCGATGTGAGCTGTAAACAGGTATACGCTAACTTGCGTGAAATTTCGCGAAAATCAAGACGCATCTATACGCGCGGTCACGAGAAGGCTATACTTCTTTGCGATATCACGAGTCGTGAAATTTCCAACCTCGAGGATGAGGAGGGCGCCCCATCGTACACATTTATGCCGAAATCTTTGCGAAAATGCTTCAGACACGCTATGATAAACGATACAGCGTCTTCGCATTGTGCAATGCGCCAGGCTTTCAAATAAAAAATTGGCTTCGCGAGCATCCATTTAAAGGAGAATCATACATGGATGTTTGGTCAGCAGACGAAGAGGAAGAGAATAAAAAAAGAGGAGAAATCTTCATCATGTGGTCGTGACACGATCGACGACGCTGTGAAATAAATTTTGCATATATATACGTCTTTCAGAGCGTATCGGTCATCATTTAATCATTGACTATGTGTTCAGCATGAACACTAGACAAATCTACGAGAGTCTGCAGTATCTACCACTTTCAACCGTTGGCGTATACCCGGCTGACAGAATTCCTCGTGTATGGTCGATACCCGCCGGACTCGTAGTTAACACGGATAACCACGACGGACCTGGAGAGCATTGGATCGCCATGTACGTTAACCATCATGGAAAAGGAATGTACTTTGATAGCTACGGGCTACCACCGGTTATACCGCAACATCTCGCCCGAATACGAAGAAACTGCAAGTTCTATCGGTACGGTCTCAAGCAGCTACAGAGTAATACGTCGGATGTGTGTGGACAATTTTGCATCGTATTCCTACATCTTATGTCGTGCGGCTTCACCATGTCGCGATTTAATAATCTCTTTAGCGATAATGTAACGAAAAACGACAGATTAGTGCGTGAATATTACAATGCTTTTGCCTCTCGACGATCAGACAGTGATAAAAATAAATTTAACGGCAGAGGAGTCTCCGAGCGAAGATTACCGTGTTTGCAGGGATGTTGCATACGACGGTAAATATCTGTAAAGTGATTGAAATAAAATATTGATTAATTAATAACAAATACATCGGTTTACTGTGTCTCTTCTTTTATAATTATATATAAATTATAATCGAGGTCTCTCGCAGCACGGTATCATATTCTGCGTCTTTTACTGCAGAGCATTCGCTTCACGAGAAGCACAGCGCAAAGCGGTACGCACGTGCAAAACTGCTGACATTGCATTCAAAGCGCTGCACACCTAGTTATGACTCAGAGGGGGGTTTGTTATCTTCAAACACTGTGGTAACCGCCAACCTCATCCGGAGCATTCAGTCTGTCTTTAACTTCGTGATCGTGCAGTCTAAAACGTTTTTCTGCTATGTATCCTCGTTATGATGCAAGTATTCTGGGTGTCGCGTTTTGGTGCAGTGTTTTATATATAGACTTGGACATGGTGGTTCATCTGCGAACCGATGAAATGTGGGACGCGTACGAGGAGATAACGAAAATTCTCCATCGTGTTTTTTACGAGTGGGATCGCGCATCGTTTAGTATCGCCCTGGGGGACCTTTACGAGGGGATGCGGTGCGTGGTTGTGGAAAACGGTCGTGCAGATCGCGGTGAGCTGATCTATGCAGATGGTGACGGATATTCGGAGGTACTCCTAATCGATGAGGGGTACCCAATATTCGTCAATTGGGATAACTTATATTATCCTGATACCCTCACCGGCATGATACCTGCCTTATGCATGGGGTGCCATCTAGATGGATTGGAACGGGTTGACGACTCTGGCTTAATGCCGCTGCTGGAGTCAATGTGTGGTTCCACCGCATCATTGCACGGTGTTGTGGTGAGAGGCGAGAGTCGTGCTCCCAGTGTTAGGTTAACGACGCTGGACAATGTGGACGTGGTGGAACACGTATTCGGGGTTCTCGGAGAGGAAATAGCAATCGGCTACGATGGCGGCGACGTGGACGAAGGCTTCGAGGACCCCGAGTCTCCTGACATGGACGGTGCTAGGTAGAAAAAGTGTGTGCGTGAGCGTATGCGTGCGTGTGTGTGTGGGTGTGAGTGGGTGCGTGCTCGCGTATATGTGTGTGTGTGAAAGTGAGAGAAAGAGAGAGAGAGTTAAAACCGCCGTAGAAGGAGAAGGATAGTACAGCAGCAGCGGTCAACAACAGCAGAAGTGGTGAGTGCATGAATTTATTTATTTAGTATGTGTACACCTTTGCTCCATCCTGCTCTTATCTCTACTCTTCCTTGTTCACCAAGGTACCCACACCACCTCACTTTACCATCTCCATGTTACCGACACTGGTCAAGCAGAGTGGGTAGCGCGGCGGTGGAAAAGTGAGGTGGTGGGGGTAGCCGCGTGGTGGGGGAAGAAGTGGGGATAGGAGTGGGATGGAGCAAAGGTGTACACATACTACTGAGGATAACGGAACATTTGAAAAGAGTCGACTGTATACATAGATCTACCTGCAATATATAGGTATATCTATACATTGTGGAACAGATAGACTTTTTGCAAGGGTAATGGAATATTTGAAAAGGGTCGATCACGTCACAAAGGGTCGATAGGCCTACCTGTGGGCCTGTGGCAGTTACGAGCAGAGTTGCCTGATACTTATCTTTTTCGCGCATGCCCATTCAGTTTGGCGTCTACGTGTTCATCAGTGAAGTACTTAGTTCAACTATTTAAAGGTATATATTGTGACGTAGTCACAACCTGAAAAGAAAAAAAGAAAACAAAATAAAATAAAACACAAATTCATACAAAAATAATCATTTATTTATAGAAAAGAATGAAGAAATTACATATAGAGAATAGAAAAGTAAGAAGATAGGAATAAGAGATTAGCAGCAAATTCTCGTCGAGACCGCGAGACAGGATGAATCCTGTCGGATTCCTTCACTGCCGAAAAACAGCGGGTCGGCGACCGGCTGGCCTCGCTCGGGCAGTGAGGGGATGTAGGGGCAGGATGGAGGGGCACCTGAAACAAAAGAAATTACACGAGATATTAGAGATAAGAAGCGTTAAAATAAGAGAGTGGGAATAGACGAAAAGACTATATAAAGCAGGTTCAAACTAAGGAGCCTCTCTTATTCCGTTCAAACTGCCAACCAAGTTGGATCCGCTGGCGAAAAGTAATAAAAAATTATAACAAAAGTCCAGAAGTTGATTTTAAAATTCAGGAGTTTAACAAAAAAAGGGTGTGAGTGGGCCCTATAAATTAATTCGAATATTGGAAAATAGAGAAAACAATACAAGTGAGTGAAAGGAGTAAAATAAAGATTAAGGGCGGACATTATTAAACAGTGCGAGGAAAACAGGAAATATTCTAAAGAAATCAGACTAAGAACAGAAAGTCGGTGACGTTAGAATAAATAATTAAGGTTTATTTTAGGAGAATTAAGAAAATAGGATAAGACGGTTTAGGTAGGATAATTAGAAGTAAGTGCAGATAGTTATAAGAAGAATTGTGATTGCAGCGTGTCGATGCATTTGAAAGACTCGCTTGTGGTACCAATAGCTTTTCAAATTAAATACTTGGAGAGAGGGTAGATTAACACAGAAAAAGAAATAGAAATTAATAACGTAATAATGAAATTATAAACAGCAGCAAGAAAAATTACAACACAAGGACAGGGTACAGGCAAGTGGAATTCGTGCTAAACCACCGTTTTAGACAGGAGAGACTTTTGGAGTGAGATTTCGAAATACAGCTAGGAAAATTAATTTATAAATAGGATAGGTAAGGCATTTGAAAGCCCGATCCATAGAAATTGGATTTATAATTTTAAGATTATTAGGAAAATAATTAGGGACAAAACAATTTCAAGAGTTTTGCTAAAGCGCGTCGCATGAGAGTGACACCACTCAACAGATAGAAAGGGAGAAGAAAAAGACAAATTAAAAGAGCAACTCACCAAGAGCGAAGAATAACAGCAACCTCCTGGTTCAACGCTGAAGGTTTCTGGAGAAATCCAAGACGTAATTGTTGATAATCAAGAGTCACTGTAAAAATTGTGAACCGGGAACCGTCGTCATTTCACACAAAAAGTACACTATTCACGAACAAGAATCACGGTTGACAGTAGAAAACACACCGGGAATATCACGAGAGCGGCACGGGAAGAACAAACTCAGAACCCGATTGCGGAGAAACACGAAAAAAAACAAGGTTTTTTGATTATTAAACAAAACTACGCGTACGCGGACACAGACCCGGTATCCATACCGGCTGACCGACGCGCCAGCAACAACGATGCAAGCCCAGCAGACAGCACGTCAGCAGCCAGGCGGGAAAAAGATCAAGACGGCTGAGCTCGATACTGCCTAGTTGAGATATCCACCGCTCAGCGCAGAAGTCGAGAATCTGATAACCTCGCGGATAAAGAAGAGCGTGGAACCATCAGAGCAATTAAACACCACTGATAAATTGTACGGTTAAAGGCGCCAAAAAGCCTCACAATACAGAATTCTATGAAACTTATTGAATAAACCTTACTTATACCTCCTATAGAAGTCTAAAATTAATTATCGTAGTGTTCGAGCCCGAATTCTTCCCCTCAGAAGAATAAAATTTAATGTTAACGTAAAAATACCGTTAGAATATAGCCCTTATTTTGAAAAAGAGATGTTATTTTTATAGAAATTTAATACCGGCTATGATAAATCAACTAATAATAAATTACTGTCGCTCAATAATTTATTACTGCTTAATTTATCACAAGTTGCGTTAAATTTTTATAAGGGTAGTTATTTGTTGGAAAATATATGGGTTCCTTATTGCTATATATAGATATTTGGTTCATCTATAATAATTGAGTAGACACTCGTGGATAATGATTGACGAATATTTATTACAACAGACGTACGTGATAATTAACAAAACATGTTAGAGAGAAGACGCGAATAATGGGCGATGTGCAGATTGCCCGGTACGCTACAAGTGTAGGGACTAACCGGAAGCTTCTAGTGGCTCTAGCAACGAGAGACTAGACTACCGGACCGCGAGGATAATCTCGCTAGAAGTCCGGGCGTGGAAGTAGCAATTGCTTCCGTCGGTGGCGTGGCGGTGCATCCGAGGTGCACGCATGCTGTGTGGCGGATGGCAGTGCTGGTAGCGTGGGTAAGTTGGCTTGGTCGGTAATAAGTGGTGAAGTTTGGCGTGTCGGTGACGCCACATCCACTCCCTCCCCAGTGACTTTCTCTGGAAGAGAATGGAACGAGACTCTTTTTTTGGTGGTGGTGTTGGCAGGTGTCAGTGTTTGATCCTGGTGTTGTTGGTTATCTGTTGCCTCGATGTAGGCAGGTTTAAGCATGTCTACTGAGACTGCTTTGTCTGCCCCTTTGATTTTGATGATGTAGACTTTGTCGTTGATGCGTCTGACCACTTCGTGTAGGCCAGTATTTGGTGGTTCGAGCGGCTTCCTGATGGAGTCGACTCTTTTGAAGACGTGGCTGCAGGTGTCCAAGTCTTTTAGAATGAAGAACTTGGGCTTGACGTGGTGAGCTGTTGGAGTTGGCCTGACCGTCTGAATGTGTTGTCGAAATCCTCTGATGAATGCTTGAGGGTCCGCTGGAATGCTGTCTGAAACAAAAAATTCACCGGGTATGCGAAGCGGTGTGCCAAAAAGCATTTCGGCAGGAGAGGCCTTCAAGTCTTCTTTGTAGGCAGTGCGAAGTCCAAGCAGGACAGTTGGTAAGAGCTCTGGCCAAGGCGTTTGCGCGTCGCACATCAGCGCAGCCTTAAGTGTGCGGTGCCATCGCTCTACTATGCCGTTGGACTGAGGATGGTATGGTGTTGTCCGAATTCGCTGAATGCCAAGTAATCGTGATAGCGAGGTGAATAAGAACGACTCAAATTAGACTCCTTGGTCTGTGGTGATAGTAAGCGATGTGCCGAATTGGCAGACCCATCGTGTGTAGAAAGCTGCCGCGACAGTGTCGGCGGTCATGTTGCTGAGCGGGATGGCCAGTGGCCATCTGCTGAATCGGTCGATGATGGTCAGACAGTACCGCAAGTCACCAATTTTTGGTAGCTCTATGAGGTCCAAGTGAATGTGATCGAAGTGGTTGTCTGGTATGTCGATGTGGTTCGGCTTGAGACGGTTGTGACGATGCACTTTAGCGCGTTGGCAGGGAATGCATTGCCTGGCCCAGAGAAGTGCGTCCCTCTTGATGCCTGGCCAGACAAACTTGTCTCTCAGTTGTCTTGCAGTGGCTCTTCCACTGGGATGAGACAGTCCGTGAATAGTGTTGAAGGCTACTCGTCTGATAGCAGTTGGTATATAAGGCCTGACAACGCCATTTGAAGTGTTCCAAAGAACTACATGACCTTCGATGCTGAGTCGATGCAGTTGGAGTGATGAGTTTTGTTGCAGCGTTAGCAGCTCGTCATCGAGTTGTTGTGCAGCGGCGATGGCTTCGGCGTCGAGTTTGGTTGGCATGTTGATGGTGTTGATTCTCGAGAGCGCGTCAGCTACTACATTCTCCGCCCCCTTCGTGTGGACGATCTCAGTCGTAAATTGCGAGATGTAATCCAGCTGGCGAAGTTGACGAGGCGATGCCTTGTCAGCACGTTGGGAAAAGGCGTAAGTGATCGGCTTGTGATCAGTTTGGATGATGAAATTCCGTCCCTCGAGGATGTGTCTGAAGAATTTAATTGCTGCGAAAATTGCAAGGAGCTCGCGGTCGTAGGTGCTGTATCGCATTTCTGTTGGGCTGAACTTCCGCGAGAAGAAGGCTAGTGGTTGCCAGGTGTCGCCCTGGAGTTGTTCGAGTGCGCCTCCAATTGCCGTGTCTGAAGCGTCAGTGTTCAAAGAAAGGCTGGCTGATGGAGCAAAGAAGGCTGTGCGTGCGACGTGTATGATGGCTCGTTTGCACTCTTCCCACGCCTCTTCAGCAACTGTTGTCCAGGGAATTTTACGCTTGTCGTTCTTCTTCGCATTTTTGAGGAAGTCGGTTAACGGTGCTTGAATCCGGGCTGCCCATGGTATCGATTTGCAATAATAATTTATCACACCAAGGAAGCGGCGCAGATCACTGATAGTATCAGGTTTCGGATAGTCTTTGATGGCTTGAACTCGTTCAGTTGGTGGAGCGTAGCCGTGCTTGTTAATGGTGTAACCAAGATAGGTTACTTCGTGTTTCGCGAACTGACATTTCTTTGGATTAATGGTGAGTCGGTTGGCTCGTAGAATCTCAAAGATGGCCGTCAGGTGCTGGAGATGATCTTCATGCGACTTAGAGAAAATAATCAAATCGTCTATGAAGCATCCAACGAAGTCTAGACCTCGTAGCAGGTTGTCCATGTGTCTTTGGAAGGTCTGTGTTGCGTTCCGCAGACCTGGTGGCATGCCGAGGAACTCGAATAAACCGAATGGCGTCGTTACTGCTGTCTTCGGTATGTCAGCTTCGGCAATTGGTATCTGGTGATAGGCTCGTACTAGGTCGATGGTGGTGAACACGGTTGATCCGTGGAGGCGCTGGAAGATGTCATCTCCATGGAGTACAGGATAGCGATCCGGAACAGTGTGTGCGTTTAATTTCCTGTAGTCCCCAGTGGTACGCCAACCACCGAGTTTCTTTGGCACCATGTGTATGGGGCTAGCCCATTAGCTGTTGGACGGGCGAATGACACCGTAGTGTAGCAGAAGGTCGAAGTCTTCTTTAGCAACCCTGAGTTTGTCGCCGGTGAGATGCCGTGGACGCTCAAGTACTGGTGGTCCACTTGTCTCAATGTAATGAGCAACTGCGTTACTCTTGTCATTACAAGTGCTGTGCTTGGTCTGGTAATGTCGATGAAGCTGTTAAGAAGCTTCAGGTAGCTTTCGCTGCCAGCACCGGGACAGATTGCCTGGTCGATCGTGGAGATGCTGTGAATGACAGCCTCAGACAGTTGACCCCTAGAGGTGAGAGAGGTAATAGAGTCGATGAGGCAGCGCCCCCTCAAGTCGATCAGCAGTGCATGATGGACTAGGAAATCTGCACCGATGATGGCTGAGTTAACATCTGCAATGACAAAAGACCAAGTGAACGCTCTACGGAGATTGAATTTGAGCGTCAGAACTTTCTCACCATATGTGGGAATGTTAGTCCCATTGGCAGCGTGCAGCATAAGGTCACCTCGTGCCAGCCGATGGCGAACGGCGGATTTGGGAACCAGCGAGATCACGGATCCTGAGTCGACGAGGAACCTCATGTTCGTCGTGTGGTCATGCATGTGTAGGCGAAGCTCTTTGGTAGCACGTGGGCTGGTGGTGAGGCTGTCACCGGCCGCTTGTACGGTCGACAGCGAGGTTAGTTTCCCTGGTTGGCGTTGTAGGTGCAGGGTAACATGCAATGCTGGGCACCAGCACCGAACTTTCGATGATAAAAGCACAGTCGTGCTGGCAAAGGTGAAGGCTCTCTGGTTTGCGATCGCTGTGGACTGCGACCACGCTGTGAGTCATGTGAGCGATTGCGATTAAGTGTTCGGAATTGCTCCTTGATAAATGTCAGGAACTCGGACTGAGCGTGTTGCATTTGTGCCATGTTCTGGGCTATGCTTGTGAGCAACGGGTCAGTGCCCCTGCGGTTAGGTGACACTGATCGTGGCGCGGGCGTGGGCGTGGCCGAGCGAGCTACTTGCATGGCCATGACAGATGGGCCGGCATGGCTCTCCATGAGCTCATCTGCTAGTTCAGCCTGCTCGTTGAGCCTGCCGAAGGATTTTCAGGCACCTCACGATAGCAGGTGGAAGCAGTGCGAGCCACCTAACGCGAAGCACGTCCTCTGACGCACGGTCGCCAGCCAGGGTCCGCAATTGCCGCAGAAGCTGCCCGGGCTTTTTGTCACCGAGTTGGACTTCCGACAGAGCCTTGTGTAGCTGATGGTCTGCGGAATCCGTAAGTCTTTTAATGATAGTAGCCTTCAAATGCGAATACCTTTCTGTTTCAGGTGGATTTCTCAGCATGTCTGCGACCTCCTTGATCGTCTCAGTGTCCAGCGAACTGATGATGTAGTTAAACTTCGTTGCGTCGCTTGTAACTCGGTGCGTCTGGAACATCGACTCGACCTGGATGAACCATAAGCAGGGGTCGTCCCTCCAGAATGGTGGAAGTTTGACGTTCACTACCGCTTCCACCGTGGCGAGAGCTGCGGCTGTAGTCAAGTCACTGAACGACGCTGTAGTTTGGTTGCTGGCGTCTGTCATGTCGTCGGTCCGATCGGGTGGGGTTGCAGGAGGTGGTGTCTGGAAAGATTCGTCAGCTGGCCTCGTGGGTGAACGCTGCAGTGGCATGTCCGTCTTATGCGAGTTAGGTTAGGACGCGGTCATCGAAGCACAGCAGGGCAGGTAGTTAACCATAAAATCTCACACGCGACGAGAGAAAAGGCTGTGAAACACGGTTTGCGTGCATTTACGCGAATAGTTAGTGTCGATGCGGTAGCTGAGACGCTTGAGTGCGTGAATGCGTTTTACGAGCGGCGAGGCACACCGCGTGTTCTCGCGCGGCACGGCAATCCGATCAGATCACGTCGGGGTCACCAATTATAGATATTTGGTTCATCTATAATAATTGAGTAGACACTCGTGGATAATGATTGACGAATATTTATTACAACAGACGTACGTGATAATTAACAAGACATGTTAGAGAGAAGACGCGAATAATGGGTGATGTGCAGATTGCCCGGTACGCTACAAGTGTAGGGACTAACCGGAGGCTTCTAGTGGCTCTAGCAACGAGAGACTAGACTACCGGACCGCGAGGATAATCTCGCTAGAAGTCCGGGCGTGGAAGTAGCAATTGCTTCCGTCGGTGGCGTGGCGGTGCATCTGAGGTGCACGCATGCTGTGTGGCGGATGGCAGTGCTGGTAGCGTGGGTAAGTTGGCTTGGTCGGTAATAGGTGGTGAAGTTTGGCGTGTCGGTGACGCCACATATATACATGCCTGGAAATTCTTTCGCATGCACTGCGCATGCCTGAAAAGGGCACGCATCTGGCAAGGGGATATGCTTGATGCAATTCTGGTTACGAGTTACGAGGCAGTTTAAATGTGATCTTTCTTGGAGTAGCAGCTGTTGTGTTGGATCGTACAAAGTAAAAGAATATTCAAAAATTTGCCAAACATCGTGAAGTGGATCGTTTTGCAAAATGGACGCTTCAAGTGCAAGTAAGTGCATTATTTTTACATGTTTAACAAATAATAATAAAGATATATTGTTATTATTTATTTCATTCATATTTACACAATGCTTAAAGATTACAAGTGAAAAATAACGTGTAAACGTTTCAGTTAACATACAAAAAAAGTCATGTTTTGTAAACTTTTATTCGCAAAATTATTGTAAACTATAGTTTATATAAATTTTTAGCAAAAGTTTTTGCTTTCACTTCAACGTGTTATAAATTTAAAACTTTATTTTTTGTTTCAGGTGCTGATAGTACCAAACATATTTCTGGTTTGTCAAGGGAAGAAATTTTTAGATTACTGAAAGACAACTTAAATGACAGTGCTACAATAGCTTTTGAAAAAATTGAAAATAATTTGTCTACAAAATTACAGCGATCTTTTACATTATCAGACAATGCGAAATCTGTCGTTCATATACTATTACATAAATTAAAAGCAAAGTGGCAGAAAGTTTGGCGGATGGAACAAAAATTTGTGGAGAAGAATCAGCAATGGCTAAATGGCATCGTTTATTTCGATGAAAAGAAAGAAGATGGATCACCACCACAAACCACGTCAGATGAAACACATATCGGCCGCCCAAAACAGCAATTTGCACAATCCAGTGAAAAAACGAAGCGAAGGAGAACCGAAGACATTCGATCGGGATCAAGTACTGAAGAGCTCTCCTAAGCAACACAGATGAATTCCCGAATCGAAGGAAACGTGGAAGCTGCTAAAATTGTTAAAGATATAACTTCGAGTAGTCCATCTAAAGCTCGAAAGTATAGAAAATCTTTGGAGTTTATTCCTGAAGTCACTCTTTCTGCTGATGAAGCTGTTTCACTTGTAATCGAGCAAAAACTATCGCGAAGTCAATACCAGGGATTAAGGAGTATAAGTAAAAAAAAGAAATGTATATTATATCCATCTTATAAATTAGTACAGAAAGCTAAGTGTAAATGTTATCCTGAAAAAGGTAGTATTAGTATATGTGAAACCAATGCAGAAGTTAAACTACAAGCTTTATTAGACCATACAATCAGCCGACTGTTGACGACTCAAATGGATGTCGTAAAAAGTTTGTCGGATGAACAACTTTCTAATTTTAATTTAATTTGTAAGTGGGGTTGTGATGGCAATTCTGGCCAAAGTATGTAC
This sequence comes from Cylloceria caligata, assembly GCA_963942595.1. Taxonomy (NCBI): domain Eukaryota; kingdom Metazoa; phylum Arthropoda; class Insecta; order Hymenoptera; family Ichneumonidae; genus Cylloceria; species Cylloceria caligata. Next base: position 21,739,741 of record OZ012710.1, read on the forward strand.
AAGCAAAAATTTAGTGATGATGATGGAAGTAAATCAGATGCTAGTATCTTTTTCACTTCGCTTGTTCCAGTGCAACTAATATCGATCGATAAAAATACATCTGCAAAAATCATTGTATGGAAAAATCCGAGATCATCATCACCACGCTTTGTGGACCAATAAAAAGTGAATTTTTGCATGAACTACTGAGGCCACTGTTAAACAAACAGAGTATATAAAAGAACAAGCGGACAAACTTATGCCTTTTAAAACTGTAATAAATGGAAAAGAGATCATTGTTATTTACGAACTTGCTTTAACTATGATTGATAGTAAAGTTTGTAACGCAATTATTGCAACTGCTTCTACTCAACGTTGCTATTTATGTAATGCTACTAGTAAAGATTTCAATAAGATCGATGTACTTTTGAAAAAAGAAATTAATAGAGATAATTTACTCTTCACATACTTTTAATTCATAGCTCTGAAATAATACAATCTGCTTTATTGCCAATCGGACAAATGTCTGAAGATGCACAGGAGTCTTGTAATAAATATATTAAAAGATACCGTGAAGATTTTGCACGAAAATGCAGCAGAACAAAATCGATGGAAAATCTTTTCTTGCGCTTGCTAGTGGCATCAGATCCGTATATATCAAGCTTCAAGAAATTGCCACATAAGAAATAAAAATTCTTATTTCCGGAAACAATTGCTTTGCTTACTTCACCAACTGTTTATGCGCCTACTGATGATTCTATCTCTTCTTTTTCGATGTCGTCAGATTCTTCAGATTTTTATACAGACAATTCGACTGATGATGAAGACTAATTTTTATGTTAATATTAGAACAATATTCTTGTTAATATAAATTTATTTTTTGAATTTGGCTGTGTACTGTATTTCTCAAATAAATATATTAGTATTTAAAAAATCGTGTTCCTTATTACACTTTCTTATAAATTTGAATTATACATTTTTCAATATTTTTATAAATGATTAAAAATGTAATTACTTATCTGAAATATGTACAAAATATTTCTTTTAAACAAGAAAATCATTACTCTGTAATCCAAATACATTTATTTTAAAACTGTAAATCAAATTATTATACAGTAATCTTACAAAATGTTTACTTAAACTAAAATAATTATAAATTAACTGTTTGAACATGTTAATTTTATTTCACAAAATCTATTTTGTTTCAGAAAATGATTTGAAAAAATATGTGCTTCAAAGAAAAAACTACTTGCATGTAACTGAAGTACATTCACTTCAATAAAAAAAGGAAATGTAACTTGTAAATAGTATAAAATAAGTCTTTCAAAAGTGATTTTAATCAATACAATTATAGATGTAAAAGTAGATGTTTTATTACTTTTTATCAAATATATAATTTACTTACAGATTTATAAAAAAGTAATAAATTTTTATAATCGCTATTTTGGATCTGCCATTTTGAATTTTGTCTTTTTCACATCGGATTCATGTTCAGCGACCTCAAAAACCCACGAGTAACAAGTTTCAAGTATATCCGGTTGATTTCGAAAATTGTGTCCGCCATATTGGATCCGCCATGTTGAATTTTGTTTTTTTCACACCGGATTCGTATTCAGCGACCTCGAAAACCCCCAAATAACAAGTTTCAAGCGAATCCGGCCGATTACGAAAATTGCGTCTGCCATTTTGGATCCGCCATTTTGAATTTTGGTTTTTTCACACCGGATTCGTATTCAGCGACCTCGAAAACTTACAGAAACCAAGTTTCATACAAATTCGATAAACATTCCGTATTTTAACTGAGTATTTTCGGTTTACTATCGCCATTTTGAACCCGCCATTTTGTTTTTTAAAATTTTGACTTCAGATTCATAATCAGCGACCCCAAAAACCCTTATATACTATATCTCAAACAGAATGAACTACGTTTTCGACTTTTGACCAGCTTTTCAGGAATCGGCCCCAATGTGCGTCGTCGCGGTGTTTCAAGAGTTTTCTCTGCTCTTTTGGAGGCTACGCGCGAGGTGCTGAGCGGTGCCACATAATACTCCAGTCGTAAGGCGAAGAATCTGTGCTATTTTTCGTTGAAATAAAATTGCCAGCAATAATACTGCGATGGATGTTTTTGTTTTTGCTTCCTCGTGGAGGAACATTTGTTGTCGTGAAATATTTTTCTTCGACATTTAAATACCAGAGTCGTTTAAAAGTTCCAAAACGTCGAGAAATCATATTTAGAAAAAAGTCCGTGTAAAACATAGAAATGGCTTTATTCTGAAAACGGGTTGATCGATCTTTCTGAAACTTTGCACATGAGTTAGATCATAACTCTCGCCAGTTTGCTGCAATTTTTACCAAAATCGCTAACGGATGACTCATTTCATGGTTGTTCGAATTTTTAGAAAGAAGGTCTGATTTCTCAAACTGTCGTAAATTCTGAGCTATCGAGGCAAAACTTACTTCAAGAATAGGCTAGGGAACAAGGGGACTTAGTTTTGAATTTGGTGGGAATCGATCGCGAGGTTTAAATTTTATTAAATGTTCAATGTCAGTATATTTGTTACTTTATTTTTAAACATATTTTCCACCTTCTAAATCCATTTTCCAAAGTTTTTCCAAAATCGATCAACATACTTCCTCATAGAGGTGACTTCAAGGTTTTACTTTGCATCCTCGTTTTATACCAGGTCTATAAATATGAAACCGGAATTTTTGTATAGAAAATACACGTTTATTGCATGAAAATGATAAAAAATATTTTATTCGAAGTATTGCCCATCGCTAGCTATATATTTTTCCCACCTGTCTGACAATTTGTGGATACCACGCCAAAAAAACTGTTGCTCTTTTGAGGCAAACCAGTCATCGAGCCATTTTCGTACATTTTCTTAAGAAGTAAAGCGCTGCTCAGCAAGTGCGTGTCCCATCGATGCAAATAAGTAGTAATCGGACAGAGCCAAGTCTGGTGAGTGAGCCGCATGCAAAAGTATTTCCCAACTAAATGCCTCAATCGTATCCTTGACCAGTTTTGCTGTGTGTGATGGTGCATTATCATGAAGCAAAATCACTTTGTGTTGCCTTTTTTGATATTCTGGACGTTTTTCACGCAAAGCTTGATTCAAATCGATAATTTGTTGTCGGTAGCGTTCAGTATTAACGGTTTCGCCAGGTTTTAGCAGCTGATAATAAATCACACCCTTCTGATCCCACCAAACACAGAGCATTGTCTTCCGTCCATAGCGATTTGGCCTTGCAATCGATGTCGAAGGTTCGCCTGGAGTTACCCATGATCTTTTACGCTTAGGATTCTCAAAATATATCCACTTTTCATCGCCAGTCACAATTCGATGGAGAAATGACTTTCTTTTGTACCTGGCGAGCAGCATTTCGCAAATGGTTTTTCGGTTTTCCTGCTGTCTTTCATTCAGTTCATGTGGAACCCATTTTCCCGTCTTCTGGATCTTTCCCATGGCTTTCAAACGTATGGAGACGGCTTCTTGTGTCACATTTAATTGATCCGCGAGTTGTTGTTGCGTGTGAGCGTCATCCTCATCCAACAATGCTTGCAATTCGCTGTCTTCAAACTTTTTCGGTAGTCTTCCACGTTCTTCGTTTCTCACGTCAAAATCGCCAGTTTTTAATTTTTTAAACCACTCAAAGCACTGTGATTTACCAAGAGCATGCTCACCGTAAGCTTCGACAAGCATTTGATGCGATTGTGCAGCAGTTTTCTTCAATTGGTAACAGAAAATCAATGCTGTCCGCAAATCGTAGTTTCCAGGCACAAAATTCGACATGTTCAACGCTATTACAAACTATGCTGTTGCATGAAACTTGTATTGTTGTGAGTTGAAAATCTTTGTCAGAGATGTCAACAAGGAAATGGCGCCAATGACGCGGTTTGACGGTAACTACATTGACAGCTAGGGCCATCTATGGGCAAATTCCGGTTTCATATTTACTAGTATAGACCAGGGGGGCCAACTCCCCTCTTGGAAAAATGGTCTCGATTTTCAGCGCTTCTATCCCTGGTCTCACTTGAAGGAACTAAAAACAGTCGCGTGACATTGGGCGGGATATTGAAATTCATGGGAACGCGAACCCCTATATATATATATATATATATATATATATATATATAAATATTTCATTATATTTGTAAAGGTATAATTATAAATAACAAGGAATATAGGTGAAAATTATAGTTTACTGATATTTTTTCATTAATACATTCATAACAATGTAATAAAATTACTAACTAAATTTTTTTTATCGCACCTCTATATTAATATTTTAACCGCGATTACGTGAACCATCGTCATAAACATGTTTCCACAATGCTCCACGCACTCATGGCACTCGATGTTTATTTCCCAATTCTCAAAGTGTTGTAGTAACACTTTGAGAATATTTCGTTGATGGCTTCGCGTTTTTAGCAATTTAAATACTCTATGTATAATTTGTTTCGAGTAAGTAGAAAAGAAGCTACTATTTCTAAGCCAATTATTACATTCTTCGCAGTTATTGAACCGTTTTATGATAGAATTAATAATATCATTACCATAATCTAATACAAATGAATCATCGCGCGCATCTACTCGTTCCATTTCAACCGGTTCGTCGTCTTCCTCGTTTTCGCTCACATTACTCACATCAGCATTTTGAAGTTCAGGCTCAGATTCTAAATATTCTTGCAATGAATGCAGCATGAAGGTATCTTCATCTGTTTCACAATTACCACCAACAACCTTAATAGACTTCATGTTATTCACTAGTAAAGTTATGAATGAGTCTTCAAATTGCCGAGGTGTTGGGTTTATATTTCGAACGGCATGACTTCTTACTTGTCCGAAAAAAATTTCTATTGGGTCTTGATTACAATAACGCGTTTTTAGACTTTTAAAATCGTATTTACATTTCAATATCTCCCGCAATTTTTCGAAATCCTCTACAGTTGAGATCCAATTTTTTAACGTAGGACCCGCTCTAACAATTTCATGCGTAAGCTTGTCCACATAACACATACCTCTTAATACATTTTTCGCGTCTGACCAAAATGTATGGTGCGCACTATCCACAGTTACTTCACATCGCAATTCATTGTCACTATTCGCAGTACCGTTTACGGAGTCAAAGAGATCATTTAAAAAATTAACCATTTCCGCTGTAGCAATACCTTCTTCTTCGTCTATTGTAATGGTACTTTCGTCTTCCATTGTTGCTCCACCTGTTTTTAATAAAACAAATTTATTCTTAATATGTATATTTGTATAACAATATATGCATGTGTATCTTTCCTTACTATACAATAATGATATTACTACTTACATTTAAACCTTGCAAAAGTCTCAATACAGCTCGCTACTGTTCCACTTAGAACTTGCGTTGCATATTTAACACGCATTTTCTTTATTTTATTTTCCATTATATGTTCCTTAGTAATTTTCTTCAGTAGTGGCCGAATAGTATTAATATTTCTGTCAATAAGCCATGCTGTCTTGATGACATCCCACGATGCTATACGACTCGGTATGTTATTTTCGCAGCTCATCGCAAGATCTTTTGTTAATAAACCATTCCGAAAACACTTCTCAAGATGTAGAGGATCAAATAAATGCACAATTTCGTACTTTCCTATCTCGTAAGTTGAGGCTGCAAATGAAACATAATACATAAGATGTGCTTCATATATGCTATATAGTTACAAGTGGACATTACTTACTTAGTGCTCTTCCTTCGCAATGGCGGTTCATTTCCGTCTGTAGGAACAATTGCTTCATTGCAGAGACATTTGGAGATCCCTAATCGCATACAGTTGCAACTATGCGGAAGCCTGCTTTGTGTATTGCATTTACATGTTCCTTGATACAGCGCAGTAATTGTATACTGTTAGTCGCTTTTGCACAAAAATTATATGAAATAGGCATCTTCCAGCCAGTGTTTAGACCACGCAGCATAAAAACTAATACATGGTCTGCCAATTTATTAGTACGGTTGTTACCCCAATCTTCAAAGCCACATATGATATCCTTGCGAGTATCATACATGACTTTTGATTGAATTGATATCTCGTCCCACATCAGTATGCATACTTTATCTTTGCTCGACATTTTTCGAGACATGTTCTCCAAATGTCTCAAGATCAAAGAGTTCAAACCCGGAACCAAAGGTATCTTATGAAGCATCGACTTTAGTGTTTGTGTGCATGGAATGGCAGGAAAAACTTCTCGCAAACATGTGTAAGCACGCTTCCCCATCGTTTTATATAGCGTCAGAGCCAAAGCTTTTTGTTTCGTTTCGTATCGATGTCCCTATTATATTAAAGATGAAATGAGAATATGGAATAAATATTTTATTTGTTAGTAGACACACGCCATAAAACCTGTTATTTTTTATTGTAGACATGCACTATGCAAAAAAATTTCTACTACTACTACTATACAAACTTTTACTAGACATCAAAAACACAGAATGCACAGATGTTACACAGGAAAACCTAAACAAACTTACGTCACAAAAACTTTTAAAAGTCTAAAAAACACAACGGCAGCAACTTTTTTTTGTCTGTCGCACGCTGGCTCACTTTCACACTCCGCGTCACGTGACTCGTTTTAGTTCGTTCAGAGCTGAGACCACAGGTAGTTGGCGTTACCGTCAATTCGTTACCCCTTTCACGGTGCGAGTTGGCCCCCCCTGGTATAGACCTAGTATATTATAATGTATATTTTGTATAGGCTCATCCAGAAACCCATGTAACCAGGAGATAATATGGAAAGACAATTGCTTTTTGTAATGTAGTGAGTCGTGGGGACGAATATCAGTTTGGGAATAAATATAGATGATGAACAATAACGAGTTTTTATTTCCATGTAAGTAATACTGGACTGATACAAACAACAGCTAAGTTACGACTGACGCTCGGATAAGACGCTCCGAGCTTACTGTTCGCGTTTAGGCAGAGGTGCCAAATCTATACGATTAACGTTTGCGCTCTGACGAGCAGCGATGTCACATTTCGATACATTACACTTTTGTTTTCGATTAACTTTAAATGGCCGATCAATTTTTATTGGAGTAAAAAAAAACTCACCAGCGGCTGGAAATTACACGCAGAAGTTCAAAGAGTAGATAAGCAGCTGCTTGCCATGAATTCTGGACCGCCTTTTGTGATGCCTCATTGTTCCGGTATAACGCAATCATTGAACCGGAAATAGCTATACGTTCGTCATCCCTCACAAAATAAATAGACACTACTTCATAGAAGTATCTCCTAACGTACAGTAAAAAGTAAAACAACTTTTAGCAAGATTAATTATCTGTGACATAGATCCAGCATCGAATTATAACGCAAAAAAGACTCACCGTTGATAAGAAATTGATGTGGCATCGCGTAATTTTGCCAATTTGGCTGTCAGGTTGAAGTTTCTAAAATATTATATTATTTATATTGAGAGACCCTCCACCACCCCCGCTAAGTCAACGATTTCTGGCGGCCCTCTCTCATACTATATATTTATATGTATAGATATATCATGCATGCAGCGCACGATAATTCAACGCGTGTTAAATAAGTTGAGAGATCGATCAAGCCCGAATTCCAAAATACGTCGCTGGGGCGTTCAGCGGGGAGGCGTCCGCGGCCGAGGACATCCATGGACCCTCATTCAGAATATTTCGACCCAAAATATTTTTCATGCCGGTAATTTTTCTGGATGTAAATTTTTTTAAATAATATTGATAAAAATTATATTTTTAAACATGTTTTTACTAGACCCTCCCATGTATAATTAGAAAAAGGCGTGTAAATATGAAATTTTTACACTACTTTCTCGTAATTCTCGCCAACCCACAGATTCTCCTCTACAAATGGTATCTTAATTGTGACTGTAGAATTTTTCAGGGAATATAGGAATACATTTTAGGAAACCAATGATTAATACGGGACACGGATTAATATCGATTAGAAAACAGAAAAAAACTTTTATTATAAAGGAACAATAAAAAACGTGTGTTCTCACAGAAACTCTCTTGCCGGAAGTAAGAGAGCTCGACGCAACTTCGGTTAACTTTTTCGCTTGGCCGCGACGCAGTCGCACCAACGCCTCTCCCTTTCCTTTTACCGCCGCTCGCAGGCGAGGGAGATACGATTACGATAAACTCTCATCGCAACACACTCACCGTTTTAGTACTCGTTATCGACAACATCTCACACAGCAAGTTAAACTGTACTCGCGACAATGCTTTCGTAAATATATCCACCCTTTGGTATTTAGTAGGTACATATTTTAACTCGATATCACGACTGGCTACTTTCTCGCGCACGTAGTGAAACTTAACATCTATGTGTTTAGTATGCTTATGGAATTCTGGGTTTTTCGCAAGCTTTATAGCGCTTTGATTGTCGACCCAAATTATAGTGGATTTATCACAACGCGAACCGATTTCTTCGAGTAATTTTCGCAACCAAACAGCTTCTCCTGTCGCAGCTGTAGCAGCCACATATTCTGATTCCATGGTGCTCAGCGTTACAATTTTCTGTCGTTGACTTGACCAAGAAATCAACCCGTTCGCAAACATGAAAGCGTATCTGGTGGTCAACCGACGCATTTCTATATCGCCCGCAAAATCGGCATCGCAATAGCCGATAAGGTCCGATTCGTTTCCCCTACTTTTGTAGAGTATTCCGCGATCTATCGTTCCGATCAAGTACGCGAAAATACGCTTTACAGCCATCCCATGCGTACGACTGTGCTTATTCAGAAACTTCGATACTGAATTCACCGCATATGCCAGGTCCGGACGCGACACAACCGCCAAGAACATTAATGAACCGACCGCTTCACGGTACGGTACATTCGTACATTCATCTTCGTCTTCTACTGGATACAATACAACGTTCGGATCAGCAGGCACACATACAGATTTCGCATCCAACATACCAAACTTTTTCAAGATCTTTTCAGCGTACTCGGATTTATGAACAAACATCGTTTTCTCGGCACGATTTCGTTCAATCTGCATACCTACAAATCGTGACGCGTCTCCTATCGTTATCTTGAACGCGCTTTTCAGACAATCTACTACTGCATTCAGCACTCCACTCGATTCGGAGGCCACAAGACCATCATCGACGAACAACGCTAGGAAGACATTCATGCCATCGACACACCCTTTAAATATACATTGGTCCGCATCACCTTGAGTGAAGTTAAATTTTTTTAGAAACTCACTAAACTTGCGATTCCAGCATCTGGGTGACTGTTTTAAGCCATAGAGCGACTTGTTCAATTTGCAGACATAATTTTCTTGCACGTTCGATCCTCCTTCAATGACGAGACCTCCGGGGACTTTCATAAAAATCTCCTCTTCCAGTTCGCCGTATAAGAAGGCCGTGCAAACGTCAAACTGCGTCAGCTCGTAATCTTCTTGTGTGGTCTTCGCCAGGAATGCCCGGAGCGAATCGTAACGAATAACAGGTGCGAACGTTTCGTTATAATCCACACCCTGTCGCTGCAGAAAACCTTGTGCACATAAACGTGCTTTGTAACGACCCTTACCCGTTGATGACCCCTCAATGACTTTAAAGACCCATTTCGTTACTCTCGTGAGCCTGCAGTTCCTGATCAATAGCTTCTTATCATTTTGGCCCATCAGGTGCACTCACCGCTTCCTTGAACGTTGCCGGCACCTTGTACTCTGCGCAATCAAGCTCGTAACGAAGAAACCAACCCGGTCATTCAAGTTTGCTTCGATCTCGGAGTTCTCGTCCAGGCACTTGCTGCTGTGGTCCCACGTCATCCTGTACAGCTTCTTCGTTCGGTACAGCTTCGACGTCCTGTACAACGTCTTCGTTCTGTACAGCTTCGACTTCTTGTGATATTCTCAGTGCCTCTTTTTCGGAGTTACTCACACTCGTACTCTTCCCAGCTCCAGTTTCGTTAAACACGACATCGCGAGACACAACAATCGTTTTCTTTGATGGGTCATACAACCGATAATTTGATGACTCGTCCTGGTATCCCACCAGTATCAACTTCTTTGTTTTGTCGTCGAGTTTCTTTCGAAACTGTTTGGGAACATGAGCGTACGCCGTCGATCCGAAAACTCTCACGTGACTTAGCTTCGGTTTTTGTCCGGTCCACTCTTCGTACGCTATCTTGATGCCTTTTCTGCTTGAATGCGTTCTCCTGTTAAGCACATACACAGCTGTACTAAAAGCTTCAGCCCACAACGACTTCGGAAGATCTTTCGAACGGATCATCGTTCTAGCGCTTTCGAATATCGTTCGATTCGCCTTTTCCGCCTTCCCGTTTTGCTGTAGTGTGTGTGGCGACGAATTTTCCATGTTTATTCCTCGTGCTTCAAGATACGCTGTCATCCTTTTATTCTTATACTCGCCGCCGTTGTCGGATCTCACTGTCTTCAGCCTCGACCTGAACTTGTTTTTGACCAGATGATCGTAAACCTTAAGATTTTCAAACACTTCGTCCTTGTGTTTCAAAAAATAAACATGGCAAAAACTCGAGGCTTCATCTATGAATGTTACGAAGTAACTCGCGCCTTCCTGAGATCTTACCTGATTCGGTCCGACGACGTCAGTATGCACGCACTGACCCGGCTTCATTTCACGCGAAATTAACTTTTCCGAAAACGGTTTTAGGTGAGCCTTCCCCAGCTGACACGGCTCGCAAAAAAACTTATCGACGTTTTTCAACTTCACGCCGGTCACAAAATCGTTCTTTACCATGTCCTGGAGTGCACGAGCTCCGACATGTCCCAAACGATCGTACCATGTTTTTAAATCGGCCAATGACACGTTGATTTCCATCGTTTCTTTCGGTGGCACCACGTGGACGAGTATTCGATAAACCGCGTTACCTTGATTTACGCCGGCCATAACCACTTCATCCTTCAGCGATACTGTCACGTGTTCATTGTCAATCCCGATAAAGCAGCCTTTTTCGGCACACGTACCCATGGAAAGTAATTTTTTCTTGATCTTCCGGAACATATAAAACACCTTCGATTCTTACGCTATTCCAACGACCGTCAACAAACGCTTCGAGGTTGATATTTCCCTCTCCTTCTATCTCGCACTCAACATCGTTGCCAAGCACCACAGTGTTGCCGAAGCCCGTGCAGAGAGTCTCGAACCAATCGCGCCGATGAGAAATGTGCCAAGAGGCACCACTATCGCCAATCCAGGCATCTGCTTTATCGACCTCGAGTAGTCGTCTCATTTTTTTCGCCGAGATACCGATACGCTTCTCTCGCGTCATCGATTCACTCTCTTTTACCGCGGCAATAAACACATATTTTTCCGATTTACTTGAGTCTTTGTCCTTATCTGCATCACTTTGTTTCTTTAGCGGACATTGGCTCGCGAAGTGTCCCTTTTCATGACACTTGAAACATTTGAACTTTTTAGGGTCCTTTTTGCCTTTTTCTTTCAAATCCACCGTTTTTTTTTTCTTCGTGCCACTGTTTTTAACAACCGCTAACACTTCGACTGCGTCACCGTTCGACCCGTGTCTCTTTTCCTCATGCACAAGTCTTTCTGTTAAATTTTCGATCGTTTGTTTCACTTCGTCGACATTATCCCATGCCATTGGAAACTGCTATATCTCGGTGTCAGCCCGGAAAGAATTTTCGCCATTACGGTCGCGTCAGACATTTCTTCACCGATATTCTTTAACTGCAGCGACATATTCTTAACTTTCGACAAATGTTGCACTACCGTATCACCCGATTCCATCCGATACGCGTGAAATTTATTTAACAAAGACAATTTACTCGAGGCCGACCTTTGTTCGTATTGGCTGCACAGCGCGTCCCACATTGCTTTCGCGGTTTCACAGGTGATCAAAGATATTAACTGCGATCTCTCTAGAGTCGTTGAAATTAGCACTCTTGCTTTCGCGTCTTTTTCTTCCCACGTGTTCTTTACCGCTGCCGTAGCATCCGCCGCTAACACATCCGTGCCATTCACGACATTGTGCACGCCCGCTGCCCTGAAGAAAGCCACTATCTCGATTTGCCATGTCAGGAAATTTGTTCTGTCAAGTTTCTCGATATGTCTCACCGAAATATTGTCCGACATTTTTAACTGTCTCGACCGCGCACGCTATTTCCGATAAACCGCACGACCCGGTTCTTGTCCACGAAAAAAACACAGAATGGCTGCCGCGTGCCCCACGCGATACGACCGACCTGTTGCCGAACAACTCAACGAATTTATCGCTCAGATTTCCTTTCCACTCAAAACTACTGGGCCCATAACCTGTAGAATTTCTCAGGGAATATAGGAATACATTTTAGGAAACCAATGATTAATACGAGACACGGATTAATATCGATTAGAAAAAAAAAAAAAACTTTTATTATAAAGGCACAATAAAAAACGCGTGTCCTCACTGAAACTCTCTTGTCGGAAGTAAGAGAGCTCGATGCGACTTCGCTTAAGTTTATCGCTTGACCGCGACGCAGTCGCACCAATGTTTCTCCCATTCCTTTTACCAGCGCTCGCAGGCGAGGGAGATACGATTACGATAAACTCTCATCCCAACAGTGACTTCGTAGAGAAAGTAGTATTTCAGTTTGATAGATGAAAACTTACAAAAGTTAGAGCAAAAATATTTTTTTTCGAAAAATTACAAAAATGCATGACTTCAAAATTGATCAATGTTTGCCAAACTCAATACCGAACAACCTTAGACCTCTCGTGGCCTATTTTTGTAGAAAGTTTTAACTCGATAACAAAAAATATACGAAAGGTAGAGAGCGTACCTATTTTTTTCGAAAAATTCAACCAACCATAAAATATGGTTTCAGGATGATCGAGTAGCACGTTCTCGAGATATATCCATTGCAACTTTGGAAACTCATCGCGCGCGCACACACACACACACACGCGCGCGCGCGGACATTTTTTGTAAATGATTTCTCGACGTTTTGGGACTTTTCAAGTGCTCTGACATAAAAATCTCGAGAACATTTTTTTCCACCAAAACTCCTTTCCTGTGAAGAAGCAATAAATAGATCATGGACGCTATAGCTATATTCATATTATAAATGTACACCATCGCTTGCCTACAATTAGTACCGTGTATAAACAATAGTAGAATATTTTTATCAACTGCACAATCCAATCCCAACCCCAAACCAATCCAAGTAAATCTAATTTAAAGGGTTGGAGAGAAAATTGTTGATAATATACCACATTCCCAATAAAATTCCAAAAAGCCCGGATTAAATACATATCCGGATTTGTGCGGGTATGTTTGGATCGCTCATTCTCATATAGTATACTAATGAACAAAGAAAAATCATTGAAGTTCGGAAAAACTACAATTTGAAATAATGTCCATAATTCTATTCATGTACTACATTTTGGTTTGATATCTTGAAATGCCAATTAAAAAAGCATGCAAATTAGAAAATTGGAATTTCTGATTATGTTATCTAAAAGCCAAAATCGAAGCACTTATGTTTTGGAGAATGTTTTCGTTCCGTCTCTCTCTCTCTCTCTCTCTCTCTTGCTCGGCTGTGGATCTGTATATCGAGTTACAGAGAAAACTCTTCCAGCAACGCGGCTATAGCGTGGCAACAGCGCGCGAATTCTCGTCTCACACACGCTTGCACCATTTGACCACGCGCCCTACGCTTGGAGGTGGAGCATATAATATGTAGAATTATTATTTCGTACTAACGCCATTTTCCGGATATTTTCCTTTCAGTATCACTGTACTTTCTATACACAAGATCGCGCACTTGAGACTGAATGAAGCAGTGTCCGACGTCTTTTCGTACACATAATATCTAAACTGTGAAATATGCAATTCTATGAGTTTTTCGTATTAACAACAAAATACGATGAGTTGCTAGACTATCTGTGCACAAAGAAACGAAAATACATAAACGCAAAAGATTAATTTGTAACTTTAAAATAAGGGTTCTTTAGGTTCTTCAAGTTCTTTATTTAATTAGGTTTATTTAAGATTTGATATCAACACTAGGCACGAAAGTAAACAAAGTCAACTCACGTTAATATACGTCCGCTTGCGTTGGCGTACAATGCGACAATGCGTAGCCGAGAGCACGCTTACACATAGCTGCCTTGATGCTCCCGAACATTCCAGAGAGAGCCCGAACAAAGATCCTTTGTGGCACGCCTGTTTACATTAGCAGCATACATGACCCTGTTTACATTAGCAGCATACATGGCCCGTTCACATCGGCCAAGGGATGCGCGATAAACTTACATTAACATAATATACAACTAAAATTCTTGAGATTGGAAGCTGTTCCCCATAGCTACATAAATATTTACCTTTTTTATAGTAATTCGGTAAAGCTTCAGGATCCAAACTTGAATCATTCCCGAAAAAGTGCTTTTTTCCACAATCAATGTGAAAAAACTATGGTCATCCAATTTCATTTTAGAATTTATTTATATTTTTCTCCGCACCAATAATTTGGGGGCAAAGAAATTGGAAATTTTGCATTTTTTTACTCTCGACTGCCCGTAGGGCGAAAAAGGGAATATGCGTTTCACTGGCATGGCGTGAATATGCCCGTCTTTCATGTCCAATATTCTCCAAATTACCTAAAGATATCTTAACAATACTCGGTACACAGATTCAGTGCATCCTGATCTTTTTTGTCCTAGATTAGAAAATCTATGAGAAGTACTATTGTATATGTTGAAATGCCAAAAAATGGCCGTCATTCCGACTCGTTTATGTGTACCTAACTTCAGAGCGCTCACGATAGAGTGAGAGAAAGAGCATGTGGGGTCCAGTCAATATTTCTATACATATTTTATTATTCAACAGCGAGTAAATTTAAATATCCATACGTACACACTATGTGGAGCATAGTTTTTGAATGTGACACTGGCGGCGCTGATACATGGTTGCAGCAAGATGGCTGCTTATTCAAATTTACAGAGAAAAAGTCACGTAAAAGAAAAAAATGTTGTAGCGTTAATATCGTTCGAAAAGAAGAACTGTCTTGGGAAATTCGTTCTTCTTAAAGTGCAAAAATAATTGAGCGATTAAATAAAATAGAGTTATTAAAAATTCTTTAACTGTGTTAGTTTCAAAAAGTATATGCTTTATCCTATAGCTTTAAAAAGTATAAAATTAAAAAAATTAAACATTTTTTAAAAACTTCGGTGAAATCTAAACTCATCGTGAAATATATGTGAAACGTAGAATAAATATGAAAAATATGTGAAATATAGACGATTTTGGGGCAAAAAATGTATATAACATATATATCTTTATACGCCGATATATACCACGTATACAACCCAGATAGCACAATCAATTCTTTAAGTATTCATAAAGCTTTATTCCTTTCTGAACTGTAGTTCCTCAGGAATTCATAGAAGAATACTATAACAATGATCAGGGAAGTTGGATGCACGATGATAGGAATTTCTTAGAACTTCTTAAAGTATTCATACAGAGTTCCTTTTTTGATCATCAGGTGTATGATTTACGAATGCAAAAGGAGTAGAGTTTGAGAACAGAGAAAGGACTACAAAATAGTGGCAGAAAATAATTTCAGGGAATAAAAAACACAAAATACATTATAAAATATTTAAAATTATATTTTTATTTTATGAATAACATATATGAGTAATACATTTTGTATACAAATGTGTTCGGTGAAATGCATATAAAAACTTCTAAAAACAAAACAAATTATTTTTATAATTAACGTTAGAAGTTTAATTGGTGAAACAGTTTTCCAAGTTTCAGTTTATTATTTGCCATCGCGATAATTCATTGAATGGTTTCCTTTGACGTTTCATTTTTGAGAACTAATAGAGTTGATGCATTTGTTTACCTTTATTATTTGCAACCTTTGATTAGTCAGTTGGTTAGTTGGTTAATGTTACTATAAGCAGCACTTTTGATCAATCGGTAATGAAGTCATCAAAATTAACATAAAAGAAGATGTAGACATCTGAAATGTAATAAGGTTCATTGAATACTTACCTCTGTTTCAGTGACTCTTTAGTTAAATGTATTGTAACGGTATTAAGCGGTAACATTACCCTTAAAGGGTTTGTTTGGACTTGAGCAGGGAGGAAAGTAATTTTAGGCTTTTGTAGTAGGTAAAAGTAGGGTTTATTCAAAGAAACACAGAAATTGAATTATATGATACAAAAAAAAAATAAATAGAAAATTCAATTATCTAACCCTTTCCTCTCGGTATTATGGCTACCTTGCGCCTTACAATCAATTATTCCCGGGCACTCGAGTGCATGTATAATCGTGTACGCTGGTGAATTTTAAAGAATTTATGAGAATAGAAATATGTTCTGGTCGGTAATAGATTTTATAATAACGAGATAGTATTCTGCTAATAATACGCTCTTTGATATGAAGCAAGTCGTTGATACTGATATAATGCCAAAAGTATTCGTTAATTAATAATATAATTTATAATAATGAAGTAAAGCGCCGGTCGATAAATCTTCTACCCTTCGTGTTCCTTGGGTAAGCTATTTAGCACGGGTATCGTCGGTAACTAACCGACCGTTGCTTGCGGTATCCTGACTAGGCTCGAGTCTACTGCTGAGTCGTTTAATACCCGCTATAAGTCCGTTGGTGGGTGTGGAGTTCCCGGCTGGTATTTTTTAAAGGCTGATTCATGCGTCCACCCGACCGCCGCCACTATCTGGCGTAAGTGAAATGCATTTTTAGTGCATGCGCAGCTTCGTCAGGATCGTACCTGGTTAACCTATCGCCCTGTGTATTTTCCCTGAGTAATATTTAGATTATATTCCTACTTCACTACGCTATCATATTTTCCTGGTTTTTAATATGGAGACATTATATTTTCGCTCTTTAAAATATTTCGAAGAGTCTTTCGTGTCAGAGAGAGTAGACTGCTAGCTTGCTCGATCCACGGCTACCAGAGGGAGAGACCTGGTTTGTTTATGCTTGGATCTCTGGTGCGTCGGCCTCGAACGCAGCACCGACTCAGCTGCTTCCCGTTTAACCCCTTAGCTTACAATGACGTCTCAGAGGCGTCGCAAGGTTTTCGGACCAAACATGAATATGACGCCTCAGAGGCGTCGCAAGGTTATCGGACCAAACATTTTACAAATAAGTAGATTTTTGCATTTTGCAAATAATAATGTGGCCAATAGAAGTGATAAATTAAACAAAATAAAACCCGTGATAAATTATTTTAATCAACAATTTCAAGAAATATATACAATGGAAGAGGACAAAATTTAAAAAAGGGGAATATGAAATGAGAAGCTGCAATGGATTACTGGCAATAAAATGGAAAGATAAACGAGACGTTTTTATTCTATCTACAAAACAGACAACAGTAGCACTGACTGAGCAAAGCAAAAATCATCACAATCCTACTTGGAAACCAAAGTGTATCGTCGAATACAACAAAGGGATCATAGGAGTTGATCGACAAGATCAAATGTTAACATGCTTCCCAATTTGCAACAATAAATCTTTTTTTTGTTTAATAATCAACTAATCGTAATTATTTATCAAACATCTTGCAAAGTTAATTGTACCGCGCACGTGTATATACAAATCATAGGAAGTTTGCGATTTGTACAGTTTCGAACGCTGAGCCAGGCTGTGTATGTCCCTGCGCGCGACCGACCTTGGTGTCGCTTTTGGCCCGCACAGTTGGAAATTAAATCGTAAGGCAAGGGGTTAAATGTATGTCCGGTACCACAGCTGGGCTCTCCGATATTAGTACGGCTGCACCTAGCAAGGGCTCGTTCTTTCTTCCTGGTAGCTGGACTTCTGCATTGGCGGGACCTGCGAACAAAACTGTTCCCCGAGTGCCGAAATTCTGGTATTTTTATACCAGAATTCCCTCCAGCTGGCCCATGCTTTCGGTATAACTATAGTTGGTGGCGGTCCTGTAGCCCATCTTCCTGTAGCCCACTGGGAGCCTTGGTACTTTTTGAAATCGATCGTTGGTTTTTAATTTTCTACCGGTGCTTTTCGAACGAATAACGGGACTTCGTCTTCGACGTACCGGTCTAATGGTGTGAGTGACGCTCGGTAGCAGTGCTTTGTTGTGTGTGTACCGAGCGTCGTTAGTTGCCGAGTATAGGCCGGTCTTACTTGGTGTACGTAACGCGCGGTAGCGGTGACTTGGTGTATGCACCGCGCGTTATTAGATAGACAGTATGTTACAGTATTCTGCTTATAACTCAGCAGCGAATTTGATAAACCTGTAATTAAATGGAAAAAGTTATCAAAATTATTCAAGGAATTATAAAAGCCGGTGTAGAAATGTGAAATGTAATAAGATTCGTTGAACGCTTACCTCTGATTTTTACCGTTTGTAAAAATGACTTTTGCTTGTAACCAAGTAACGATTTTTATATGAATGAAATCGTCAAAATTTTATAACATACCGTGAAGAAAGGAATAGAAATCCGAAATTGTATATTGTAACGTGTCGCGATTTTTAACACTTCTTTTTTATACGGTTACGATGCGCGAGAGTTCGGTTACGGTGTAAATCGCGTTAAGGTTGAGTTTTGTTCCGAGTGATCTCTACCGTGATCGTGTGGAGAGGCAGTTTGCTCGAAACTAGTTCGTGCACTGGGCTGGAGGGAGCGAGAGGATCCGTGGAAGTTTTGGATTTGCAATCAATACTAGGTTGTTATTAGTAATTTTTATTGTTTTTGTTGGTCAGACCTCAGTTTAGGTTTATTTTATGTCGCATTTGTCCATGACAGACATGCGGTTTTGTTTACCCTTTCATCATTGGTCTTTTCTTTTTGTTTGGGTAATTCTTTTCTTTATTTGTTCTGGGCGGAAGGCCCGTGATTGCTGGAGAAGCTGTTGTTCGATTGTTAGTGCAACTAAGGTAGGGAGGATGGTATGTGGAACGATCTCGTTGTTCTTCTGCACTCACGCTCGCTTTACATTCGGTACTTAACGTCTACCTATGAGGAATCTTTCCCAATTCCTTTTCTGTTGGTTTCGACTCTAATATTCGTACAGTGATAAGGTATCACTGGTATGGAGATTTGACACTCGATTTATCAAGATTTAAGTGGTTCGCGTTCGCTGGTGCGCGACTTTTCTAATCCTACGTATGTGGAATTTATAAGATTCCAGTTCAAATCTGGTTCTTGACTTTATAATTCGCAAAGTGATGAGGTATCATCTTTACGGAGCTCAACACTCAATTTATCAAATTTTAAGGGGTCGCGTTCTCTAGTACGTGATTTTTGCTTATCCTACGTATGTGGAATATATGAGATTCCAGTTCAATCCAGGTTTTTGACTCTATAATTCGCAAAGTGATGAGATATCATCTTTACGGAGCTCAACACTCAAGTTATCAATTTTTAAGGGGTCGCGTTCGCCAGTACGCGATCGTGCTTATCCTACGTATGTGGAATATGTGAAATTCCCGTTCAAATTAAGGTTTTGACTTTATAATTCGCAAAGTGATGAGATATCATATTTACGGAGCTCAACACTCAGTTTATCACTTCTTAAGGGGTCGCGTTCGCTAGTCCGCGATTGTGCTTATCCTACGTATGTGGAATATGTGAAATTCCCGTTCAAATTAGGGTTTTGACTTTATAATACGCAAAGTGATGAGATATCATCTTTACGGAGCTCAACACTCAATTTATCACTTCTTAAGGGGTCGCGTTCGCTAGTCCGCGATTGTGCTTATCCTACGTATGTGGAATATGTGAAATTCCCGTTCGAATTAGGGTTTTGACTTTATAATTCGCAAAGTGATTAGGTATCATCTTTACGGAGCTCAACACTCAATTTATGAATTTTGGGTTTTGTTGAATCTGGTATAATTTGGATGTTTTTTTTTTTTTAGCTATCGATCTCTGTTAGGATAGGGTTGGCGGAATCCTGTTGGCCATTCGCGTTTTGCGTATCTCTATTTGAAGGGGGGGCCTAGTCGCAGGCTTGGTCCTCATACGGGGCGTTCCTTCGTACTTTCATTAGATGTACCGGTTCGCCTTATTTTAATCATTGGACGTTAGCCGGTGTTGTGCTATTTCGAATGTTATTGTTTCGAGCTGCTCGTTTGCGGACTTGCTTCTCGAGGCTCCTCCCTATCAATGGTCGCGCGAGAATTCTATAGTAGGGACGCGAGTGTAGTGTGGTGGTGTGGTGTGGATGATTTTACCTACCTATCGTTTCTCGCTTTGTTATTGTTTGGGGTCCCTAGCTATAGCTTTCTGTTCGCAAGAGACACTGGGTTCGCAGCTTGACCAGCTAGCTCTTCCTAGACCCCGGATACTGAAGCTTTTATTCGCAATTAATTAAGCACCTTCTCGCGCCATTAAGAGGCATACGATTGGGTTCCCGATTAATTGAGACCAGCCGAGGTATCCGCGAGATGCAGGTGGTAACTGGTGCTGGCCCTAACGTGGTCCCACCCACGCAGGTACACCCTACGAGTCTAATGCGCGGTGCACTCAGTCGGGATGCCACTCCCTTGACCTTGTGTCACTCGTGCTGCTTCACACTCCAAGAGACGGATAGCCACGACGCCGTGCGTGGGGACCCGTTAGTGGAGTGTGCCCTGACGCTGTGAGTAGGGGCGGCCAAGCGCAGTGCAGGGGAGCCTTACTCCTCACAGAGTATCCTAATGAGTTCGTTTACTCAACCGATGGCCAAGCGCAATGCAGGGGAATCGGTTGAGAAAAAGAACACTCGTGTTAACATGGTGTTTCCCAAACTATTAGTATTGTTCTTAATCGGTTCGTTCGGTCAAACGACGGCCAAGCGCAATGCAGGGGAATCGAATCGATCGAAAGAACACGTCTTTGTTACATGGAGAATCTACGTGTGATATTATGTACTAGATGTGCTGTCGAGCAGCACTTCGTCTTGACTTATTAGATTTGACAAGAGCCCTGAGGCTTATCCTGTCGCGGTTTATATAGGTTGGCGGATGGACCCCGGGAGGGTGTTTTGGGGTAGGTCACGTGATGTTTGTCGCACTTCAATCACTAGGTGAGAGAGGTGAGGGGTGACGGGTAGGGGTACCGTTATTTCTCGAAATTCTATTATTAGCTGATCTTTGTCCCTCTAGGGTTTCAAGCGAGGTTTCTGCGAGGTTGAAATTCGTTGGATAGTGTTATTTTCCTACTCGTGGTAGGTTCAAACTTTTTATGTAATTTTTCTCCGGTTTGCTTATGGTTTTTCCCGATTCAGGCCCCTATGGGTCTTCCTCGGTTTTGTAAGCTGCTGTCCTGCTGTTTGGTTGACGACTAATTGCCTAGGATAATTAATTGTAATTAATTATCTCTTCCTTGGTGTGTTTTGGACCGATTTCTCGTGGATTTATATGTTTTTGGTTCTTTTCAGGTGTTCTCCTACGTGAGGATCGTTTATCTCTATGTTTTTTATTTGGTTTTTTGGCCGATATGAGTTTGTTTTATGTGTTTTATTAATATTAATGTTTCATTCATGAGTGGGGGTATGTAGCGACGTTTCATGAGGATTTACTTTGTTGATCTTTCTCTATGTGCCGTGATATCTCGATAGTTCCATGAATTCTTTCCTACGTTAGCCGGGCCGTGGCGTTCCCGATGTTCTCGCCTTTTGGATAGAGTGGCCTATTTGGGGGTTGTGCCGTATGTTTGAGGCTTGGTCTGGTGAGTGTGTGGGATGGGGCTACTACGCTTGTCTAGTAGGCCGGTGTGTTCTGGTTTTTACGCCTACTGTCCTGTTTACATCGTGATCTTGGCTAGGCAGGCCTCTTATTTACGCCATTACTTTTAGGGTATGTACTTGTAATCTGCGTGTGTACCTACTAGTTCTTCCTATTCTCCTCGTCCGGTCGATACTTCTTTTGGTCCGGTCTGGAGTATTTTGTCTTATTTTGGTATATTTTATGTCTTATTACAGTTTGTGTAGGTTGGTTGAGATGTGGTGGAGGTTGTGGGTTCTAGTAGCGGATCGCCTTAATGCGTTCCGTTACATCGCCCTTCCAAATAATTAATCCAAAAATGATTTTTAGGCAAAAAAGATTTTTTTTTTTTTTTTTTTTTTTTTTTTTTTTTTTTTTTTTTTTTTTTTTTTATACGGTATCGTTTCTCTCACTCTTTGTTGCGGTGCATACGTGCACTCGTGTCGGTGCCTGAGTGAAGGTGCGGATTGTCCGCGGGTCCCCAGCTGCGTTTGGCAGCTCGTTGGTTGGTGGACGCGGTGGCGGTACGGTGACAGCCATGGTTGAATATTGCCTCGTGGTGGCTTCCGCGACGATTGGGTCTGCTGCCGGAGCCTTGGTGAGGTTCTGTAGGTTGTTCGTTTCGTGTGATTTTTAGTCGTTTGCTTTATTATTTGATTATGATTTGGTTATGTGTTTGTTGTTACCTGCTTCCGTCTTTCCACACGCATTAGGTGTGGCTGTAGGAGGATCGCCGGTCCTTGGGGGGTCCTGATCCATCCTTTATTCACCTCGGGCGGTACTCGCTCGATTGTTTTTATGGTCGGGGCCCAGGGCAAGTACCTCATGGAGAGGATAGTAGTCTTTGCCTTGCTCGTTGCTCCGGGTATGTTTTTTAATTGTTTTTCTATTAGGGTGCCCTCGCGGATGAATTTTAGATAGGCCGGCTCTGTCTGTGTCCGGATGCTGCGGGGCCTGGTTTTTCGTTGTTGGCGATCCCGGTTGGTGTGCCTTCCTTGGGTAAATGCCCTCGGTGTCACTTCCCGGCCTTCGGTTGTCCTATCTTCGGTAGTTTGTGTCGCTTTGTCTTCCATGTTTCTTCTTTGAAGATCTTCTGTTAAATGAGCCTTTTACGGCTCCTCGCGGGATGTCTGATTATGCTCCCCTCTTTCGTTATATGGGGGGTTTTTACTACGATGGTGGGGTATTTCCCCTTGTCTAGGCTCGTTGATGTTTTGTTTATTTCCTTTTTCCTTTGTTAATCCGTGGATCGATAATATGGTCGAAGGTCGCTCGTGTGATACATACCTCGTTCTAGGTCGCTGTTTATGTTTTCGAGAATGTATGATGTTTTCCCTACGCGTTTTTTCAATCGGTAGGGTCCTTCGTATAAAGGCAGAAATTTAGCTGTTATTTTGGCTGCAGGGTTCGACACATTTAGTGCTCTTGCCAGTACCAGATCGCCTATCTGGAGTTCCTTGAGCTTGTGTTGTTTGTTGAATTTCTCAGCGTTTTTATTCCGGGCTCTCTTCATGTTGCCTTTGGCCAGCATTATGAGGTTGTCGTAGTCTGGTATTTTATTTCTGTTTGTTATGATTTGTTCCCATGGCCTTGAGGGTTTTTTACCGGTGTGTAATTGTACGGGGGCGTATCCCGTAGTTTCGTGGTGTGTATTATTTATACATTCCTCTACTTTGGGGATCGCATCATACCAGGCGTTGTGTTTGTTTGGTAGGAGTGTCCTAAACAGTCGCGAGAGTTCTCTATTCGTTCGCTCGACGGGATTTGCCTGTGGGTGGCGGATGGATGTCATAACTTTAATTGAATTAAAGTTACCAATGATGAAAAATTCAATTAATCACCAATGATGAAAGGGTAAACAAAACCGCATGTCTGTCATGGACAAATGCGACGCAAAATAAACCTAAACTGAGGTCTGTCCAACAAAAACAATAAAAATTACTAATAACAACCTAGTATTGATTGCAAATCTAAAACTTCCACGGATCCTCTCGCTCCCTCCAGCCCAGTGCACGAACTAGTTTCGAGCAAACTGCCTCTCCACACGATCACGGTAGAGACCACTCGGAACAAAACTCAAACTTAACGCGATTTTACACCGTAACCGAACTCTCGCGCATCGTAACCGTATAAAAAAGAAGTGTTAAAAATCGCGAAACGTTTCATTGGCGATTAATTGAATTAAAGAAAATTATATTACATTACATTTTGAGATTAAAAGGTATCGCTTAGAAAAAATATACACTTACATAAGAAATTAAATTAATTTAACTCTACTTACTATTCTATGAAATATTAATAGTCCGCTGCGTCCTGTATTATAATCAAGTATTGATAAGTATCGAAGACAAATGGCAAAAGTTGAACGAAACACTACACGCGTTGTATAATACACGAAACAGCTAGTATACATTCGCACATGCATAATGGTTTAGGAGGGAATCGAATATAGAAAGAGCACGTAGCGCATGTATCAGTTCGCTCGCCGATAATACAATCACAACGCTTATGTGCGTTGTTTTTCAATAATATATATGGTAATGTTATTCGCGTGTATGAATATATAAATCAGCGCTTCTTAAGCTAAGATACCTTTCTAAATCAGTTTCACAGTGTTACGAAACTTAATCAAATATAAGTAATTCCACGCGAATTCTCAAAGTAATCTTCAGATATTCATTTTACTCATTCTCCATGTATTCTTGTCAATGAATTCTTTATGAACTTCTGTTCACCTCTGTGCTATCTGGGAAGTATGAAATGCGGATTTTTTTTCTAAAAAATCATGTTACATTCGGAAGAATGATAAAAAGTCCTTTATTCAAAGTATGCTCCATCGCTTGTTATACTATTTTCCCATCTTTCGGAAAATTTGTAAATACCATGCCAGTAAAAATCTTCCCCTTTTGCTGCGAACTATTCATCGAGGCATTTTTTCACATCTTCGTACAAACCAAAGCACTGCTCAGCGAGTACGTGACCCATCGATGCAAACAAGTAATAATTGGAAGGAGCCAAGTCTGGTGAGTAATGCACATGGGGTAGAACTTCTCAGCTGAGTGCTTCCAACGTGTCGCGAACCGGTTTTGCCGTATGTGATGGAGCATTGTCATGAAGAAAAATGACTTTGTGTTCCCTCTTTCGTTATTCTGGCATTTTTTCAAGCAGCGAACGGTTAAAATCGGTCAATTGTTGTTGGTGACGTTTAGTATTAACCGTTTCCTCAGGTTTTAACAGCTCATAATAGACCACGCCCCTCTGGTCCCACCAAACACAGAGTATCGTCTTTCCGCCAAAGCGATTCGGTCTTGCGGTCGATGTGGATAGTGCGCCTGGGTCTACCCATCATTTTTTACGCTTGGGATTCTCAAAATAAATACACTTTTCATCCTCTGTAACTTTACGATGCAAAAACGACTTCCTTTTGTACCGAGCGAGCAAAATGTCACAAGTGATTTTGCGTTTTTCCATTTGCCTGTCGTTCAACTCATGTGGTACCCATCTATCGGTCTTCTGAATTTTTCCCATCTCTCGAAGCCGATTGAAAACAGCTTGTTGACTAACGCCCAATTGCTCGGCGAGTCGTTTTTGTGTTTGCGAATGATCTTCGTCCAACAATGCTTGTAATTCTACATCTTCGTATTTTTTTGACAGCTTTCGACGTTCCTGGTCTACAACATCGAAGTCACCACTTTTGAATCGCGAAAACCATCGTTCACACGTATCTTGCGATGGAGCATATTCACCATAAGCTTCTCGAAGTAATCGGTATGATTTAGCAGCAGTCTTCTTCAAATGAAAACAAAAAATTAATGCTGTCCGCGAATGCCCTTGTTCTAGCCTATAATAAGCCTATAATAAGAGTGACGACAAGAGAGGCGTTCCGCCATTTATGGGCGAAATCGTGCGAGAGAGAAAGAGATATATGCTCTCTCTCGTACGAGAATAATTAATAAAAGTGCACATTTCAGTGAACTACTTGATTCTCAGAAAGATACAGAATTTTATTTAACTCCCAACTTAAATTATAATGATACTAGTATCGTACCCGGCTTCGCCCAGATTTATTTTTAGTATTGTTACCTTAAATAAAATCAAATGCTATGATTTTCAAATAGAATTTGTATTTATTGAACGTTTAAACATTATCATTGAAGTATAGTTTACCAAAGTCAATCCTTCAACACCTGTGTATAAACAATATTTTTTGTTGACTTATTTTCATCTGCCAGCACATATAAGTTTTTAGGTGTCTCCGCCCGTGACATTGCCTTGACTGTTTACTGCTTCACTAAAATGTGAATTGCATTTGAAAATTCATGTCAAACAAAAACAGACATTTCCGTTCACTGTATCATAGTAACCTTTTCTTTTTTTAAAAAGCGCAAGCTATACCTACTACGAAGAATAACTTTGTTTTTTTAAAAATAAAAATTAAACGTCAAAATTCAATAATACTCTTAGAAAATTCAAATGTCCGTAACTCCTTAAGGACTCAACTTGAAGAGCTGAAAATAGTTGCGTTGACCTAGAAATCAGAAGACCTTTCCAAAATGTCCAAGATCACCTTCCTAACACGCTCCGTCTAGGAGGAGTTTAAGGGACGGAATCCACACATTAAGCATTATAGTATAGATTCAATGTAATAATACTTACAATAAAATGCGTGTTAATAAAGCACGAGCTGTTTTTTCACCCCATGTCAGTAGTTCTTTAAAATTTTTAGCTAATGAGAATCAAAAGCCAAAATTGTATACCACTGCATGGTTTATTAAATATATATCTAAGTGGTTTTCGTTGATGATTTCTAGATCATGTTGTACAGCGTGAGGTGTAAAGAACATTGACGTATACAAAGCGAACATTGCTTTTTTGCGTGAAGTCATTGATCTGTTTACGAAAATACAAATAGGTCATAAAGCAATAATTAAACCTGTACAACGAGGTGTCACATTGTCTACAACATCAATAATTAATGTAGTGGAGTATCTTATAAACCAGTGCAATTTTTAATTCGTTTTAACGAATGCCGTGAACATGACTTTGACGTATCCGTTCGTACTTTTCGCATTATCGCTTGGATTTGCAACGAAACAAGTTAGCATATTTTTTTAAGTGCAATGCTGTGGTAAGCTTCGTGGTCTGGTCCAGGGAAGTGTGGTAGATATGCGTGAAAATCGTAATTAAATGAATTAATGAATCCGCGAGAAAAGCGTCATGGCTAATGACAGCCGCCTCGAATTTTCGATTATTTATTGTGTCTATGCAAAAAAAATTGCATGGAGAGACGGACCAGACCGCAAATCATACTAAACAAGAGAATTCAATTTTTATGTTTTTTTATATAATACTATTGTATTATATAATACTATTGTATATAAAAAAATTATAACTTGTTTCATTGCAAATCCAAACGATAATCCGAAAAGTACGAACGGATATGTCAAAATCGTGTTCGCGGCCATATTGCAGTCGATGCTATCTAATTGTTAGTTCCAGCTCCTGACGGTAGATTCGCGATTCACGGTTGTCGGTATAAGGGGATAAGCGGGCGTGAAGGCATAAGCGTAAAGCGGGCCCCGAGACAAGACATTTTTTTTTCTGACTCAATGTTGCTGTAGAATCTATGTTGGTTTCTCGACTGAAAGTTTATTTACTGTACCCGGCCACATGGATCGGTGGGATACGACTCGGCGCAGAACCAACGATACTTGGGAGCTGGAGGCAGAGCTGCCAGAAAGCGGCCGCAGCAGCACGACGCACACAAGCGCACGCCCGTGTACGTGTGACCGCCCGAGCTCGTGGAGCATCGGACAATAGGAGGAGACAGATATATGACTGTCTGTCTCTTTCGGGCTGCTCGCGCTGCTACTGCTGCTAGTGCTCGGGCTGTCGCGCGATACATTTAACTCTGACTGAGACGAGCGCGTAACGTATGTTAATTTGCGGTCGATGATAATTCGAATCCACGCAGTGATACATTTTTTTTTCAGTAATTATTTCATTTTACGATTAATTAATTATTGTTATTTTATATTTTACATAATTTTGCTATTTCTTGTTTTATTAAGTATGTGATACGGGCCATGTTGTACCTCATAAAAACCGTATCAGTACTATTGCTGCAAAGAATGGACTATAAAATGTAATGGTTGCTTAAAAAATTTGACACAACGAGAACTCGAACTGTCATCGGCCGCGGATGAGAGATATAACGCGCACGCTTCACTGATTATCGTTGTTAAGCTGCATTAGCAAATTAAGATACCCAAATTTGATTTAAAGCTTCTGAAAACTAAAAATATAACAGTTAATCCAACCAACCACGTTAACGATTGTTGCAAGAATTACCAAAAGAACGCAATCCACTCTTGGCCAACGTGTACGTTATTTTCTTCTTTAGTATATATATATGTTTGGCAATATACTTAATAATTTATTAACACGAATTAAATGAAAGCAACCTTATGTTCTTTTTAATTATATACATGTGTTTGTTATTATAATATCGCATAAATGTACGACGTACATGTTGTTGCTGGACGGAAACCGCGAGAAGGTGGTGGTTTCTTCCATCATCAAGAAAATATTAATAATTGTTAATTATAATGAAGCAAATACGACTAAAAAAACGACTAAGTACAACCCAACAAAGACTAACTAACAGTAATAGAACACCAATCTTTTAATTTCCTACTTAACAGTGTAAATATAACGTATAGAGGTATCACGTATAACGTTGTGATTATAACGTTTATGTAACATCACATTATCGAATAGGAAAGTATGACATTGATGCTATTACTCTTATTTGATGTTCGCTGGAAATTGTAATGTATATATACATTGAACTGGAATATATTCAAGTATCAATAAATGAAACAAACAATTATTTAACATTTTCTTACGTTGGTTCATAGAAACGGGAAAGTTATGCAAGAGCACAATAGAGTTCTCATTACTAACATTGAATAAAGCGTTCATACTTCACGTACTATATCTAACATGATACTTTAAGTAATAACAGGAAATTAAGCACCAGATTAGCGAAACACTTTACATAAATAAAATTGACTGAAGACAACGGAGATGAAATGCAATTTATTTAACACGTATCACTATGCATTTATTCATTACGCTTAATAATCCATGCAAAATAAATAGTTTTTTATTTTTGGTTTCCAGAAAATTTGTTATGTTTGTATCAAACACTTTCGCGGTGAATTTGTGGTTTCTTTGCGGTAAATAAATTGCATCACTAAGTTAGACATGTGGGTTGAAGTCATGTTATTGATTTATAATCCGATGCGTTTTGTGAATATGTCAATTCACTTTATCTGAATTAGGATGAACCTGAAAAAGTAAAGTAAAAAGAAATCTTCACGAAACGTCGGTTGCAAAAATCATGTACACACTGGTCCAACTCGGACGTCATACCTAGTTTTTAGGTGTATGTGTGTGCTTCGCCAATTATTCTTTTTTGCTTTAAATATTTTTTGATACATGTAATCAAATGCTGTTTCCAGCAAGAAATATCATATTTGTGAACGTTTTCATATGTGAAAAAAATTAACAATTCTCAAATAGCATTTTCAAAAACTAAGTTTGTATTGTTTAGTGTTTTTATAATTACGCTTTTTCCTCATAAGACTGCACATTATGAAATAGGAGATTCTTCTCCTACAAAAAGTAGCGTTTATTGCACATTCTTATTGAAAACATTTTCGCATGATATGCATTGCAACTAAGAGAAAAGTTGAAGATTGCGATTTCAAATATTTCGTTTTATATGTAAACATTTGATTTATGAAAAAATTGAATATCTTTTTAGCCAATATCTTTTTAGCATAAATGTATGTCACTAAACGTTACAAAATCTATACACTTCACGTTGCTCGATTTAGTTATATTCAAGTGTCTATAGATGACAATAATAGGGTGTCCCTTATTTCTTGAATGAAACGTCGTGCTTCTTTTCATAGCAATCACGTAGTCCTAAGGTTGTTCCATGTTTTTCCGAAGTTGTTTTCTTGGATGTTTGTATAACGTTGCATCCGATTTTTGTGCAAGTTTATCGTAGGATATATATGCATAATTCTTCATAGTTCTTTCTTATGCTATTTCTTTTCTTGTCACATACATCCAATGAGATTATGCAGCTGTTTTGCTTGACAAAAGTGCTACAATAAATTAAATCGCACCAAAAATAGTGTATATCCTCACGTACAATATGTATGCACCTGTAATGTATCTTGATGTTGGCCTCGCTGTCTTACATTATGAACTGTATGTGCAAACTACATTTCATATAATCTGCGTGCAGGTTGTTGCAGTCTTCATTTTTGCGTAGTTATCCGTCTTCTTATGAAAAATCCACACGGAGCGATGACTACAATTGTTGGTCTTCTTGGGCACTTCAATTGAAATAACTTCCATTGTTACTCCCTCTTGTTTCTTGAAGAAACACCAATGGCACAAATTGCGGATTGGGTGATAATAAGAATTATCTATACAAAAGTAATGAATGACACATTTCTACGTTGATTCTTGTAAGTTGTGCTAAGCGACAGTGCGAACAGATCCTCTTCTTTTAATCAACTCTTCAACTTCTATTGTTCATGCAGATAATATTATATATTCGATGTATCGTCTTGATAAAATGCTTACTCACCACTAAATGAACGTTACAAACGCGCATTTGCAACATATCAGCATCAACAACAAACATAATACTTTTTATGTGCATTATGTCGCATGCATCTCTCCATTGAAGCGAAGTTTGTCGAAGTAATAGAGTTTATTCCGTGATGCGGTCCAATAATCGATAGAATATTTAATATCCTAGGCGATGCAACAATTATCGTTCATTTGTATGTTGTTGTATTCGTAGTGTCCGTATTAACGTTTTAAAAGGATAACAATAACGATGGCGATATACATTTTATTCGCTAAAAATATCTTAATAATTGTTTATAAACATAGAGAATTCTTCCAATTTCCTCTTACTTACAAAGCAGTTGTCGAAAAAGATTTATTAAACATCACATTTATAAATTATCATTTTTTTAAGAATATTGCTGATTTTATTTCATATAATGTTCACTTTTATGAGGGAAAATATTTATTTCAAAATAAGCTAAAGGGTGATTTTTTTGAGGTTAGGATTTTCATGCATTAGTATTTGACAGATCACGCGGGATTTCAGACAAGGTGTCAAAGAGAAAGATGCTCAGTATGCTTTGACATTTCATAATGAATAGACTTACTAACGAGCAACGCTTGCAAATAATTGAATTTTATTACAAAAATCAGTGTTCGGTTCGAAAAGTGTTTCGCGATTTACGTCCGATTTATGGTCTACATAATCGACCAAGTGAGCAAACAATTAATGCGATTGTGACCAAGTTTCGCACTCAGTTTACTTTATTGGACATTAAACCAACCACACGAATGCGTACAGTGCGTACAGAAGAGAATATTGCGTCTGTTTCTGAGAGTGTTGCTGAAGACCGTGAAATGTCGATTCGTCGCCGTTCGCAGCAATTGGGTTTGTGTTATTCGACGACATGGAAGATTTTACGCAAAGATCTTGGTGTAAAACCGTATAAAATACAGCTCCTGCAACAACTGAAGCCGAACGATCTGCCACAACGTCGAATTTTCAGTGAATGGGCCCTAGAAAAGTTGGCAGAAAATCCGCTTTTTTATCGACAAATTTTGTTCAGCGATGAGGCTCATTTCTGGTTGAATGGCTACGTAAATAGGCAAAATTGCCGCATTTGGAGTGAAGAGCAACCAGAAGCCGTTCAAGAACTGCCCATGCATCCCGAAAAATGCACTGTTTGGTGTGGTTTGTACGCTGGTGGAATCATTGGACCGTATTTTTTCAAAGATGCTGTTGGACGCAACGTTACGGTGAATGGCGATCGCTATCGTTCGATGCTAACAAACTTTTTGTTGCCAAAAATGGAAGAACTGAACTTAGTTGACATGTGGTTTCAACAAGATGGCGCTACATGCCACACAGCTCGCGATTCTATGGCCATTTTGAGCGAAAACTTCGGAGAACAATTCATCTCAAGAAATGGCCCGGTAAGTTGGCCACCAAGATCATGCGATTTGACGCCTTTAGACTATTTTTTGTGGGGCTACGTCAAGTCTAAAGTCTACAGAAATAAGCCAGCAACTATTCCAGTTTTGGAAGACAACATTTCCGAAGAAATTCGGGCTATTCCGGCCGAAATGCTCGAAAAAGTTGCCCAAAATTGGACTTTCCGAATGGACCACCTAAGACGCAGCCGCGGTCAACATTTAAATGAAATTATCTTCAAAAAGTAAATGTCATGGACCAATCTAACGTTTCAAATAAAGAACCGATGAGATTTTGCAAATTTTATGCGTTTTTTTTTTAAAAAAAGTTCTCAAGCTCTTAAAAAATCACCCTTTATTTAAAAAAAACGCTTGAGAAACGTTCAATTAAAAAGTGCTATATAACAAATTGTTCCATGTAGTTTTTCCATCACATTATTGCATTTAAAAATATGATATTTCTTGTTAGGAACAGTTTTTTGCATTTTTCTTGAAATATTTTTAATATTTATAACACGTATTATATAATTTATAATACTTGTGTGAACCATGAAAAAAATGGTTTAGAAGTGAAACAATTCTTTAAGTATATATTTCAACAGTATTATTGTGCGTGGATATACAAAGTCCTGAAAAATACTAATCTCTAAATGTCATAAAAAAGTACTAGCCGGAATAGTTATTCTATACATTTATATTTAAATTGAGATACTGGCGTGCAAATATGTTATAATAATCTGTTTGTCATTTCTCATCAATATTGCCCATGCTTTTATGCCACAGACTGTAATGCAATGTACACCGAGAAACATTTGCATTTTCTAAATTAGAGTATGTTGTGCCGCGGAATATTCCACTCCGTATTTAGTATACTCGGGAATATTCTATAGTAACGAAACATTGGAATTCGTTCAAGACAAGAAACGAAGTCCAATGCCCGATCGTATGAACGACCCCAAGAACGCTGACGCAGCATGAGCGACTCGCTTGGCGTTCGGGCGAAAGGCTAACGCTAAAATTGCGAATTAAGGGATTTTCGTGAAGACAGTTAGCAACTGCTTTACGAAAAGACAGTATTAAATTAGATTGAAAAGAGAACGGTTGGTTCCTCGTTTAATGCTCGAAACAACGCATTATTGTACTTCTTACTTTGATATATAAATAGGCAACGGAAAGTTACCGTTGCTTATAATAAATACTTCCCTTTATATAAATTCGCGTTTCCATCTTTTACTCGAGATCCATCTCCTTATCGGCAAACGATCCCAAAAAATAATAACTTTTAATATTATACCGACTACCGAATAATCCAATTACTCGGTACCGGCATAACAAGTACCTATTGTATATTCTATAAGCTCTTTTAATATATATTCCTTCCAAGTAACGATATTCTTTGTAGAACTTAATGTTCATGGAATTTTCTTACTTTTAGTATGCACAGCTTAATAACGAAAACTCAACTTCTGCAAGGAGAATTAATTGTTTAAATAGATGTCCATACACTTTATGTCAACAGTGCATATACCCAAGGAATACATCGCAGTCTAAATGACATCATTTTGACTTCAAATAATATAATTTTGACAGTTAAGTGTTTCTTAGGTATTCCTTAGGTATACGTTCAATGTTTGTTCTGTGTATTTTTTTCTAAAAATGGCTTACAAAGTGGCTGGGTGCCTGAAGGAAAATTTGACTGATATGATAGCAACGTTTTTCTATTATACTTTGTTTTTGAAATAGAAATATTCCTGCTTGAGTTTTATCTTCAGAACGCCTAACAGCTTATGATTTTTGGCTTATGAAATTTGACTCTAAAACTATTTTTTGAAAAAATATACTTCGTACACTTTTGTTTATCGTAATTACTTTTCTATTTGTCAGGGAAGCTCCTAAAGGATAAATTAATCTTTTATTTTCAATATATTTCAGATCATTGTTTTAGTATATTGCAATTTGCTTCAGCGAAATAGTAATAAAACAGGATTTTATGTGGTTAAAAATAAACATGTCGTTCATGATCCTGAAAGAAGAAAATTCTGATTTTATTGATAAAACTTTACACATCTGTGGAACAAAACATAATTTAAATGTTTCATTTGATACGCAGATCCTGAGACAATAAATATTTGCAACTTGTAAAATTGATCAATATAAACGTGAAAGATTGTAGTAAAGTTAATACCATGGATTGAACTGTCAAATATGAAAATAGATCTCCTTTTTCAATATTGTTACTATCATACATAACGAGAACTGTACTGGTGGCTTTGATGAAGAATGAATAAGAACAGCAATTTGCGTTACCTGTCAATTTGACTGCAAAAATCATTTCTAAATTTAATTTCGACGATATGTGGAAGACAATCTTGCAGCGACACATGTCAAGTAAAAATTCCATAAAACTCGATAAACCTTTTTTGTTAACTTATTGTAAACAAAAGGAAATTTAAAGTATTCTCAATGTTTATGAATGGCTTATTAATATACTTTTCAAGAGAAAAGAGATAAATGTATATAGACTCACCGTCATCCTTTTCAAATAAATGCAAACAGCACAACTTAAAACGAACGATCAATTATCGTTGGGTCGTTTAAGATAATAATTCAGTCAAGTATTGGACTGAATTACAACGAAGTCAACTGCGTTACTTCGCAAACTTCGCTTCTATGTACATTCTGCACATATATTGTAAAAAAATATATATACTAAAGAAGAAAATAACGTACACGTTGGCCAAGAATGGATTGCGTTCTTTTGATAGTTCTTTCAACAATCGTTAACGCGGTTAGTTGGATTAACTGTCATATTTTTAATTTTCAGAAGCTTTGAATCAAATTTGGGTATCTTAATTTGTTAATGCAGCTCAACAACGATAGTCAGTGAAGCGTGCGCGTTATAACTCTCAACCGCGGCCGATGACAGTTCGAGTTCTCGTTGTGTCAAATTTTTAAAGCAACCATTACATTTTATAGTCCATTCTTTGCAGCAATAGTACTGATACGGTTTTTATGAGGTATAACATGGCCCGTATCACATACGTAATAAAACAAGAAATAGCAAAATTATGTAAAATATAAAATAACAATAATTAATTAATCGTAAAATGAAATAATTACTGAAAAAAAAATTTATCACTGCGTGGATTCGAATTATCATCGACCGCAAATTAACATACGTTACGCGCTTGTCTCAGTCAGAGTTAAATGTATCGCGCGACAGCCCGAGCACTAGCAGCAGTAGCAGCGCGAGCAGCCCGAAAGAGACAGACAGTCATATATCTGTCTCCTTCTATTGTCCGATGCTCCACGAGCTCGGGCGGTCGCACGTACACGGGCGTGCACTTGTGTGCGTTGTGCTGCTGCGGCCGCTTTCTGGCAGCTCTGGTTGGAGGATCAATCAGGGCGACCAGGGCCCACATGTACCATGGCCCGCCACTGAAATCCTTACATCCTGCAATACCGATAACTGTTACTTTTCGCTGGATGCCTTGGTTGACACACTTGCCACAAGCGGCGCTAGCTACAATGTGTATTTTTTCCGCGAGAGGCGCTACCCTCGATTCTGAATTGGTCACGTGTGCTCGATGACTCTTAAGCAACACGTGAGTCATTGTCGCCAGGTCTATTTCTCGGCCAATCACAGCTAAGTGCTCTTCTGTATCCTACTCACCCAGCCGCAAATTCGTTTTTTTTTTGTTTTTTTTCAGAATATAGTGACCACCAAATGATCTAATGATGATATTCGTCATCACTAATCGATTACGTATCGATTGTTAGCCTTTCGAACCAAAAAAAAATCGTTTAAGAGTCATCGAGCGAGGGCATACGAAGCGCCAAGTGGCCAAATAGCAAACTACGATTTCGTAGTTTTCGGATTTCGTCGAAAATACAATAGTATTATATAAAAAAACATTAAAAATGAATTCTTTCATTTATTATGATTTGCGGTCTGGTCCGTCTCTCCATGCAATTTTTTTCGCATAGACACAATAAATTATCGAAAATTCGTAGCAGCTGTCGTTAGCCATGACGCTTTTCTCGCGAACTCATTAATTCATTTAACTACAATTTTCACGCATATCTGCTACACTTCACTGGACCAGACCGCAAATCTTACCATTGCACTGCACTTAAACAAAAAAATTCTAACTTGTTTCATTGCAAATCCAAGCGATAATCCGAAAAGTACGAACGGATATGTCAAAGTCGTGTTCGCGGCCATATTGCAGTCTATGCTATCTAATTGTTAGTTCCAGCTCCTGACGGTAGATTCGCGATTCACGGTTGTCGGTATAAGCGGATAAGCGGGCGTGAAGGCATAAGCGTAAAGCGGGCCCCGAGACAAGACATTTTTTAATTCTGACTCAATGTTGCTGTAGAATCTATGTTGGTTTCTCGATTGAAAGTTTATTTACTGTACCCGGCCACAAGGATCGGTGGGATACGACTCGGTGCAGAACCAACGATACTTAGGAGTTGGAGGCAGAGCTGCCAGAAAGCGGCCGCAGCAGCACGACGCACACAAGCGCACACCCGTGTACGTGCGACCGCCCGAGCTCGTGGAGCATCGGACAATAGAAGGAGACAGATATATGACTGTCTGTCTCTTTCGGGCTGCTCGCGCTGCTACTGCTGCTAGTGCTCGGGCTGTCGCGCGATACATTTAACTCTGACTGAGACGAGCGCGTAACGTATGTTAATTTGCGGTCGATGATAATTCGAATCCACGCGGTGACACATTTTTTTCCAGTAATTATTGCATTTTACGATTAATTAATTATTGTTATTTTATATTTTACATAATTTTGCTATTTCTTGTTTTATTACGTATGTGATACGGGCCATGTTATACCTCATAAAAACTGTATCCGTACTATTGCTGCAAAGAATGGACTATAAAATGTAATGGTTGCTTAAAAAATTTGACACAACGAGAACTCGAACTGTCATCGGCCGCGGATGAGAGATATAACGCGCACGCTTCACTGATTATCGTTGTTAAGCTGCATTAGCAAATTAAGATACACAAATTTGATTCAAAGCTTCTGAAAACTAAAAATATAACAGTTAATCCAACCAACCGCGTTAACGATTGTTGGAAGAATTACCAAAAGAACGCAATCCACTCTTGGCCAACGTGTACGTTATTTTCTTCTTTAGTATATATATATATGTTTGGCAATATACTTAATAATTTATTAACACGAATTAAATGAAAGCAACGTTATGTTCTTTTTAATTATATACATGTGTTTGTTATTATAATATCGCATAAATGTACGACGTACATGTTGTTGCTCGATGGAAACCGCGAGAAGGTGGTGGTTTCTTCTTTTAATAATAGAACACCAATCTTTTAATTTCCTACTCAACAGTGTAAATAGAACGTATATAAGTATCACGTATAACGTTGTGATTATAACGTATATGTAACATCACATTATCGAATAGGAAAGTATGACATTGATGCTATTACTCTTATTTGATGTTCGCTGGAAATTGTAATGTATATATATACATTGAACTGGAATATATTCAAGTATCAATAAATGAAACAAACAATTATTTAATATTTTCTTACGTTAGTTCATAGAAACGCGAAAGTTATGCAAGAGCACGATAGAGTTCTCATTACTAACATTGAATAAAGCGTTCATACTTCACGTACTATATCTAACATGATACTTTAAGTAATAACAGGACATTAAGCACCAGATTAACGAAACACATTACATTAATAAAATTGACTGAAGACAACGGAGATGAAATACAATTTATTTAACACGTATCACTATGCAAAATAAATAGTTTTTTATTTTTGGTTTCCAGAAAATTTGTTATGTTTGTATCAAACACTTTCGCGGTGAATTTGTGGTTTCTTTGCGGTAAATAAATTGCATCACTAGGTTAGACATGTGGGTTGAAGTCATGTTATTGATTTATAATCCGATGCGTTTTGTGAATATGTCAATTCACTTTATCTGAATTAGGATCAACCTGAAAAAGTAAAGTAAAAAGAAATCTTCACGAAACGTCGGTTGCAAAAATCATGTACACACTGGTCCAACTCGGACGTCATACCTAGTTTTTAGGTGTATGTGTGTGCTTCGCCAATTATTCTTTTTTGCTTTAAATATTTTTTGATACATGTAATCAAATACTGTATCCAGCAAGAAATATCATATTTGTGTACGTTTTCATATATGTAAAAAATTAACAATTCTCAAATAGCATTTTTAAAAACTAAGTTTGTATTGTTTAGTGTTTTTATAATTACGCTTTTTCCTCATAAGACTGCACATTATGAAATAGGAGATTCTTCTCCTACAAAAAGTAGCGTTTATTGCACATTCTTATTGAAAACATTTTCGCATGATATGCATTGCAACTAAGAAAAAAGTTGAAGATTGCGATTTTAAATATTTCGTTTTATATGTAAACATTTGATTTATGAAAAAATTGAATATCTTTTTAGCCAATATCTTTTTAGCATAAATGTATGTCACTAAACGTTACGAAATCTATACACTTCACGTTGCTCGATTTAGTTATATTCGAGTGTCTATGGATGACAATAATAGGGTGTCCCTTATTTCTTGAATGAAACGTCGAGCTTCTTTTCATAGCAATCACGTAGTCCTAAGGTTGTTCCATGTTTTCTCGAAGTTGTTTCCTTGGATGTTTGTATAACGTTGCATGCGATTTTTGTGCAAGTTTATCGTAGGATATACATGCATAATTCTTCATGGTTCTTTCTTATGCTATTTCTTTTCTTGTCACATACATCCAATAAGATTATGCAGCTGTTTTGCTTGACAAAAGTGCTACAATAAATTAAATCGCACCAAAAATAGTGTATATCCTCACGTACAATATGTATGTATCTGTAATGTATCTTGATGTTGGCCTCGCTGTCTTACATTAT
Organism: Cylloceria caligata; assembly: GCA_963942595.1. NCBI lineage: Eukaryota > Metazoa > Arthropoda > Insecta > Hymenoptera > Ichneumonidae > Cylloceria > Cylloceria caligata. Next base: position 21,778,424 of record OZ012710.1, read on the forward strand.
GAACTGTATGTGCAAACTACATTTCATATAATCTGCGTGCAGGTTGTTGCAGTCTTTTTTTTGCGTAGTTATCCGTCTTCTTATGAAAAATCCACACGGAGCGATGATTACAATTGTTAGTCTTCTTGGGCGCTTCAATTGAAATAATTTCCATTGTTACTCCCTCTTGTTTCTTGAAGAAACACCAATGCACAAATTGCGGATTGGGTGATAATAAGAATTATCTATACAAAAGTAATGAATGACACATTTCTACGTTGATTCTTGTAAGTTGTGCTAAGCGACAGTGCGAACAGATCCTCTTCTTTTGATTAACTCTTCAACTTCTATTGTTCATGCAGATAATATTATATATTCGATGTATCGTCTTGATAAAATGCTTACTCACCACTACATGAACGTTACAAACGCGCCCTGGCAACATATCAGCATCAACAACAAACATAATACTTTTTATGTGCATTATGTCGCATGCATCTCTCCATTGAAGCGAAGTTTGTCGAAGTAATAGAGTTTATTCCGTGATGCGGTCCAATAATCGATAGAATATTTAATATCCTAGGCAATGCAACAATTATCGTTCATTTGTATGTTGTTGTATTCGTAGTATCCGTATTAACGTTTTAAAAGGATAACAATAACGATGCCGATATACATTTTATTCGCTAAAAATATCTCAATAATTGTTTATAAACATAGAGAATTCTTCCAATTTCCTCTTACTACAAAGCAGTTGTCGAAAAAGATTTATTAAACATCACATTTATAAATTATTATTTTTTTAAGAATATTGCTGATTTTATTTCATATAATGTTCACTTTTATGAGGGAAAATATTTATTTCAAAATAAGCTATTTAAAAAAAACGCTTGAGAAATGTTCAATTAAAAAGTGCTATATAACAAATTGTTCCATGTAGTTTTTTCATCACATTATTGCATTTTAAAATATGATATTTCTTGTTAGGAACAGTTTTTTGAATTTTTCTTGAAATATTTTTAATATTTATAAGACGTATTATATAATTTATAATGCTTGTGTGAACCATGAAAAAATGGTTTAGAAGTGAAACAATTCTTTAAGTATATATTTCAGCAGTATTATTGTGTGTGGATAAAAAAAGTCCTGAAAAATACTAATCTCTAAATGTCATTAAAAAGTACTAGCCGGAATAGTTATTCTGTACATTTATATTTAAATTGAGATACTGGCGTGCAAATATGTTATAATAATCTGTTTGTCATTTCTCATCAATATTGCCCATGCTTTTATGCCACAGACTGTAACGCAATGTACACCGAGAAACATTTGCATTTTCTAAATTAGAGTACATATTGTATATTCTATAAGCTCTTTTAATATATATTCCTTCCAAGTAGCGATATTCCTTGTAGAACTTAATGTTTATGGAATTTTCTTACTTTGAGTATGCACAGCTTAATCACGAAAACTCAACTTCTGCAAGGAGAATTAATTGCTTAAATAGATTTCCATACACTTTATGTCAACAGTGCATATACCCAAGGAATACATCGCAGTCTAAATGACATCATTTTGACTTCAAATAATATAATTTTGACAGTTAAGTGTTTCTTAGGTATTCCTTGGGTATACGTTTAATGCTTGTTCTGTGTATTTTTTCTAAAAATGGCTTACAAAGTGGCTGGGTGCCTGAAGGAAAATTTGACTGATATGATAGCAACATTTTTCTATTATACTTTGTTTTTGAAATAGAAATATTCCTGCTTGAGTTTTATCTTTAGAACGCCTAACAGCTTATGATTTTTGGCTTATGAAATTTGACTCTAAAACTATTTTTTGAAAAAATATACTTCGTACACTTTTGTTTATCGTAATTACTTTTCTTTTTGTCAGGGAAGCTCCTAAAGGATAAATTAATCTTTTATTTTCAATATATTTCAGATCATTGTTTTACTATTTTGCAATTTGTTTCAGCGAAATAGTAATAAAACAGGATTTTATGTGGTTAAAAATAAACATGTCGTTCATGAACCTGAAAGAAGAAAATTCTGTTTTTATTGATAAAACTTTACACATCTGTGGAACAAAACATAATTTTAATGTTTCATTTGATACGCAGATCCTGAGACAATAAATATTCGCAATTTGTAAAATTGATCAATATAAACGTGAAAGATTGTAGTAAAGTTAATACCATGAATTGAACTGTCAAATATGAAAATAGATCTCCTTTTTCATTATTGTTACTATCATACATAACGAGAACTGTACTGGTGGCTTTGATGATGAATGAATAAGAACAGCAATTTGCGTTACCTGTCAATTTTACTGCAAAGATCATTTCTAAATTTAATTTCGACGATATGTGGAAGACAATCTTGCAGCGACACATGTCAAGTAAAAATTCCATAAAACTCGATAAACCTTTTTTGTTAACTTATTGAAAACAAAAGGAAATTTAAAGTATTCTCAATGTTTATGAATGGCTTATTAATATACTTTTCAAGAGAAAAGAGATAAATGTATATAGACTCACCGTTATCTTTTTCAAATAAATGCAAACAGCACAACTTAAAACGAACGATCAATTATCGTTGGGTCGTTTAAGATAATAATTCAGTCAAGTATTGGACTGAATTACAACGAAGTCAACTGCGTTACTTCGGCAAACTTCGCTTCTATGTACATTCTGCACATATATTGTAAAAAAATATATATACTAAAGAAGAAAATAACGTACACGTTGGCCAAGAGTGGATTGCGTTCTTTTGGTAATTCTTCCAACAATCGTTAACGCGGTTAGTTGGATTAACTGTCATATTTTTAGTTTTCAGAAGCTTTCAATCAAATTTGGGTATCTTAATTTGCTAATGCAACTTAACAACGATAATCAGTGAAGCGTGCGCGTTATATCTCTCATCCGCGGCCAATGACAGTTCGAGTTCTCGTTGTGTTACATTTTTTAAGCAACCATTACATTTTATAGTCTATTCTTTGCAGCAATAGTACTGATACGGTTTTTATGAGGTATAACATGGCCCGTATCACATACGTAATAAAACAAGAAATAGCAAAATTATGTAAAATATAAAATAACAATAATTAATTAATCGTAAAATGCAATAAGTACTGAAAAAAAAATTTGTCACTGCGTGGATTCGAATTATCATCGACCGCAAATTAACATACGTTACGCGCTCGTCTCAGTCAGAGTTAAATGTATCGCGCGACAGCCCGAGCACTAGCAGCAGTAGCAGCGCGAGCAGCCCGAAAGAGACAGACAGTCATATATCTGTCTCCTTCTATTGTCCGATGCTCCACGAGCTCGGGCGGTCACACGTACACGGGCGTGCGCTTGTGTGCGTCGTGCTGCTGCGGCCGCTTTCTGGCAGATCTGGTTGGAGGATCAATCAGGGCGACCGGGGCCCACATGTTCCATGGCCCGCCACTGAAATCCTTACATCCTGCAATACCGATAACTGTTACTTTTCTCTGGATGCCTTGGTTGACACACTTGCCACAAGCGGCTCTAGCTACAATGTGTATTTTTTCCGCGAGCGGCGCTACCCTCGATTCTGAGTTGGTCACGTGTGCTCGATGACTCTTAATTTCACTCAAATTTGACTAATTGGTTAAAAAAGAACGGTTGACCACCAAATTTTCTAATTAGGGCACCAATCGATAAGATATTGAAAAAGTAAAAAATTCAAAATTGTCCGGCTAACTTTATGAAGGTTCGGTATTGAGCAGGCCTGGGATAAGTGAATAGTGATGGCAACGAATCAGACCTAAATTTGTTAGTAACGGTAGGCCAGCAATATGTGCAACGCAAATGCGCGCGAAAACCGCTGATTATCATGCACAAGAACTTTCGCGGTGCACCTAACCCCTTTCTCACTTTAGAGTAGAAACCATTCAACCTGTCAGCGTCTCCTTTTTTAAAAGATAAAATTAGTTTATTTTATGCAGTAAGTTTTTGTTGAAATTAATTTTCCGTATAATCTATTGCACAGCTCACTCCGCATTAGCATTATTGCCAAATTATTTAAATTTATCGTCAATTCTCCTGTTTATTATAAAGGTTACTTATTACTTTATCAACCCAATCATTCACAAATATTTGAGATCGTGATTGCCTACTACGAGATGACGATCGGTAGCGCAAGACACGGTTCACTCAACTTATTCAGATTCAGAAAGCTCTGTTGTCATGCTCAAGTATGGTATCCTTATCGTTATTTTATTTATTAACGAAATTTTCATCAGTTATATTATAAAATCCAAATTTTTGTGAAATTTCAGAAAAAATGTCTTCCGACCATCAATTGGAAGTTACAAATTCCAGAGCCTGAATACGATGTTGAATTTTTGTGCAATCCTGCAAACCGAGATACAATTCATAACAATATTAAACATAGAAAAGGTGTGGGAAACATAGATAAAGTCCTAAAATTGTTTGCAACCCCGGATGCTCGTATTCAGTTTCTGAATGAGTTGGGAAAGCTTCCTAATGCAACAGCTCCAGGAATCTTCGAATACAGAGATGAGCCAAGAATTCTAACCGAATATGGCGTTAAAAAAACATTTGACTTTGAGCCATTGCCTTTCAACGAGTTTGCCAAAAATCTTCAGCTGATTAGAACCAATGACTTGGGCCCATTGACTGGAGAAAAGAGTTATATCCTTTTGGGAGATCTCGCCCAATTGGAGGAAGCACTTGTTTCGTATACCATTGGGAGACTCTTGGAACATGGCTTCAGATTAGTCTCAGTACCCGATGTATTGCCCACGAAGGTCATAGAAAGATGCGGATTGATAGTCGATGGCAAAAGGACACTCGTATATTCGTTAGATTCACATTATGGTGATGATTTTAGTCTCTCAGGTACAGCCGAAATGGCTTTGGCCAGTAAGCTGATGGATACTGAGATAGTAGCTTCAAAAATGCCATTGAAGCTTGCTGCAGTAAGTCGATGCTATAGAGCAGAAATATCGAATCTCGCGGAAGAGCGAGGGCTCTATAGAGTTCATCAGTTCACCAAAGTCGAAATGTTTGCGTGTTCCACTCGGAAAAAGTCGTCAGAGTTGATGGAAAATTTGCATAAAATTCAGCAAGATATTTTCTTGAGTCTAGGACTGCATTTTAAAGTTTTGGATATGCCGGCTCAGGAACTGGGAGCACCTGCGTATAGGTGAGGCTTCTCTCTTAAATTCAGTATTATCACAAGTCGAACTATTTATTTATTATTTCAAATTTGTCACATCTGCCGAGCTATTTTTAAAGCAAAAAAATAATTTTTAAAACTAAGCTGCCAAAATCTTCAAATATTCCATCCATTATTTTTTAGCTGTACATACAATAGATTTTTTTTTCATTCCATGAGTTACAAATCTGGAGCTATCCAAGAGTTCAACTCGAACGCTCATTGAGTAATTGTACTACCAGATTTACAATATTGTAGCTAGAAATATTTAGTTTTATTTATCCTCACTTTTCATTTATTGTTCATATTTTTATTCAATTAATTTTTTATTTACTGTATATTTTCATTTTAAGTTTTTATTATGATTCCATAATTTTCCTTGTCTTCTCAATTGCTCATGTTACTGCATATCTTTAACCAGTACAATAAGACGACTATAGCCTCCCATACCTAACATAAACAGAGTAATTATTTGTTTATAAAAATTATTTATCACATTTGTCATTTGCAGGAAACTGGATATCGAAGGCTGGTTACCTGGTCGTCAGCAATACGGTGAATTATCGAGCTGTAGCGACTGCACTGATTATCAGTCCCGAAGACTGAATGTTAAATATAAGAGCGAGGACGGCGAATTATTACACGTGCATACTTTAAATGGTACTGCGTGCGCGATACCGCGTATGCTAATTGCAATATGTGAAACTCACCAGACGAAGAACGGCGACATGTTGATACCGGATAAGTTGGTTCCTTACATGAGAGGCAAAACCATAATAGGAAAGCAACCGATTGCTCCTATGAGAGATTATAAGTACAAACAAAAAAGCCAATGAATAAATAACGAAAGATTTTCGTGCATCCCAGTTATTTCAGCGAGTCCCATCTACTTGATAACAGTGATAAATATTTCATCGAATCAGGTACCACTAAAACGTCGAATATCAAACACCACCTGACAGTATATTTTTTCTATAAACTATTACAATATTATCGTACAAAGTAAGACAGGGTTTCGAAATGCTTACGTACACAGGGATAAAGTTCATGATTCGTATTACGTTTTTCTGTTTTTTTTTTTGCAAATCGTTGGAGCGATATTTTTTTCATCGCGTTTTTACGTCAATCTGTATATATTTCGCAGTGGAGTTATAAAAATGTAACACAAAATATTTTTTTTCTCAAAGTAAATACAATTCAGAGACATTGCAAATTTACAATTCATCTCCTGTGCTAATCTGTGTTGAATTTATTTTTATTTTCTTTTCTTTTGTTTTTAAATATTTTTCCGCTACATTTGTTGAGTTTGGGTAATTGAAATCAACTTTTAACTTCGCTTTATCGTGGTCTGTTCCGACACCCGATACGCATCGGTTGCCTAGTGTTGATTCGTGTTGATATTCACTTTTTAAAATATTTTTTTAAATTATTTTACAGTTTTTTCGTCTTTATTACCATTGAATTTACCCGTAACCGTAACTTGCGAGTCAGATGTTTAACCCCCGCGAGCGTTTCAATAAATTTCGGCAGAATACTGACGTATTGGTTTGTTTTTTTCTGGTAATGTGGTTTGAATGTATCTACAATGAAATAATTTTGAACGTGAAAGTCATCTATGGGCTCTTGGCATTTGCTGCTGCATCATCCCGAGTGCCAGTGGAGAACTTACTTTTAACGATTTTAATCTTCGTCTTCGCCCGAATCGGATTCCTCCTCGGCGTTTTGAAGCCATTCGATGAATTTTTTCATTTGGTCCAAAAAGAGCATTTTTCCCTTGAGCGAGTGTCCCTCCTTGTACCACTTCAAAATGACTTCTTCTGAGACAACGTCCTCTGTGAAAATCAAAAAGAACGATTGTTAATTATATTGTAAAGACGAGTTCGTCAAAATTGCTCGTCGACAGATGCGTACTTTTGTAGAATAACAAAACGATCTTCTGGAAGACTTTCATGAAGTTCATGTTTTCGTAACAGAACTCCTGAACCTTAAGGATAAGAGCGAGCTCAGATCTGGCAGTGGATGTGAATGCGCCGAACAAAGGAGTATAGATCTTCAAATGTTTAAGTGCTTGTTCGGCGACTAACTCTTCCTTCTTGTTCCACTCTGCTTGACCCATAACTACGACCCATATCTACAGAAAAAAAAGTTCAAAAATTAAGATACGACTGGTAAATCGATACTTCTATGGAATTTTTCTGTTACCAGTCCGATGACTTCGTGCTCGGGAATTCCAAATCTCAGTGCAGTTTCTTTGAGATCAAGTACGATGTCCTTGATAGGTCGATTGTCGGCCAAGTGGTCGAGAAGCAGTTGTTGAAGGTCACGTTTGGCTTCCTGACTCGCTTGAGCCTTATGCAACTTAACGATATCCGCGAGACCGACAGCCTCGAACACCGAGCGAAAGTGTTCTTCGGTTCTTTTGTTAGGCGGCACAAACTCCATTAATCTGAGAATAATAAATAAATGTATGAGATACAAGATTCGGTACCGATGCGAATACGAAATCGCCAAACACATTACCTTCCTTCGATACCGCCACGTTTCAGTGCCGTCATCAAACTAGATAGACCCTTTTCCTGCTTCCATGTCACAAAGACCTCCATCAGGAAATCCAGGGCTAAATTGTCCTTGACGAGATGTTCGTTGATGAGAACTGAGAGGACGGTCGGTGGAACGGAACTGTTCGATATCCAGAGAGCGGTCATTCTGGCCAACTTTATTCGCTCCAATGGAGTGAATCCTTTCATGAATACCAGAACTTTCTTCATTTCCTCCTCAAACATCTTCTCCAAATACTTGTAACGTCGCATTAATTTGGTGAATACCTGAAAAAGATACAACACACATTTTCATCTTGACATCAGGAACGCATACAGCTTCATTTCATATTTCCGCAGTAGTATTAAAATTTAATGATTACTGTTTGTATTACATTTTATCGTAATGATAAGATCTTTTTCAATTGCAAGTCTTCCACTGTTTATGAATGAGACACAACTTACATAGAAATTTCAAAAATGCTAGTAAAAGGAACAAGTATTGAGAACAAACATAATCATGGGCCTTTTTAAAAATATATATATCTAGCGAAAGAACGCAGATTGGACGTTTACAGTTGTTATAACTGGTACTTTTAGTGCTAATTTTTTTCTGTTATCATTGAAGCAATAAAATGTTAAATCATTCAAGTTACAATAATAATTTTTTTTTTACAGACTTTTCAAGTGGAACATTCACTCATGCTCATTTCCTTTGCACTCTTTTTCCTGCAACTATTAAAGCGTTAACATGATCCCAAAAATAATGATGAGTCAAAAGGCATTTTCCGAGTATTGACAGCACAATGGAATCACTAAAGAGCTAAATCAGTAATTCCGAAGGAAAGTTATACTATAATTTGAAAAAGAGAAAACCAAATCACTGATATTTTAAGAGTTTTATTTACATCTATTTTGTAACTCATTGAAAGAGCTTATCATTTCAGACATGCCTCTGAGTGCATGTTAATATGAAGAAAAAAAAAACAATTATTGTTTTCTTAGATATTTGAGGTATATCCTTTATTTCTAAATTCTCTCAATTTGCTAAATGAATATCCGAGTATCGTTTGATTTAGACCTGTTCGTAATTCTTCATAGACTCCATATCCTCCGGTTGCGCAAAAACACATGCCGTCGTTTTGACCGGTTTATCTCCATCTTGGGCAATGGAGCCACCGGGTACCAAGAGGCCACCAGCTATAAGAATATCAAATAGGGCCTCTCCGTATCTGCGGTAGTCCAATTTAGAACCAGCCGTGTCCAGATACTTCGATATCGCTTCTAAGTCGTTGCCAGCCTTCTCCAATCCCAGCAAAACTGCATCGCGAAATCCAGTTGGATCATACTTCTCTTTTTCATCTTAGAATAAAAGAGTTTGATTTTTAGAAAAGCTTAGTCAAGCTATATCTCTGTTATTATTGCTTGCTACTGTTACCTCTTTTTCTGGTCTTTATACGTTGACCTGACAGCACTGGCTTTTCTATTTTTTGACTCATACAACACCCTTCTGAAATAAACAAATATACCTTTTGTTGATACTTTTGTTGCAAGGCAAATCTTGCTCCAGCTTGTTGCTTCAAATGCCAGGGGAAAAATATGATTACGAAATCAAGGAAGAAGATACCGAGGGCAAAAAATAGAACGCGTCGATGGGCTAGAAAGTGTGAATTCACGAGCGCATAGGACCTTGTCGTAAAGTGTAGAGGAGGCGACGTGCGAAATTCCGATTGAATGACACTAGTTTCGAAGGTCGATATTTAGGGAGCGCGGGAGAACTATGGTTATACCTGAAGTTTCGCGTGAAGTGTGGGCGCGAAGGAATAAAACGCATAAGCCATCTGAATCGTAGGTTTCGCAGAAAAAAAGGAGCACGATCGGGATAGTCTCTTTAGCTAAGGTTAAGGTGGTGCCAAGGGGCCACGATGGCCGAAGCTATGGAAAAGAATAAAGCTAATTCCGTTGTTTCTCAGCGAACCGGGCAACCGTTTATTGATTTGTGTGATAAAAACACTCTTCACGCTGGTGACTTACTTCAATGCACGTACAACTGTAGAACTGCTCCTTTCCAGGCGAGACGAGAGTGATGATGCGAGGTGTTCCAAGGAGGATTGCGGGCACTCGGGGTCAGCGAGACGAAGGAATAATAAGATGGAAAACGGAAAACGACGTGCGTCCGCGCAGGTACGCTTATGCGCCGTCGCAGCCGGAAATGAAGGATGAGAGCTTATTGCTATCGCGCGCTTGTGTTTAGGGCGATTGAATATTTATTTTTAAAACAGCATTCGACTTGGCTCATTCAATTATTATAATACTTGGGCATTTACATCAAGCGAATAATTGAAATGCAGCTGCTGTTTGTGTATTTGTATTTGTCGCTTAATGACAGAGCTCTGATGTACCAACGCGTACCGTGTGCGCCGCTCTACGAAGTAGTGAGTAGCATCGTTGATAATACACGGCGCTACGATACAATTTAGGAAACTATATGTCAGATTAATTCGAAATTGTAGAACGATATACAACGAGTAACTGCAGCGCCGTATCTTTCTGATACTGCAGCAGTATTTTCTGTCGTATAATAATTTCGTTCTAACTAATAATTCTCTCGAGAAGTCTCATGAAATTCATTAGAAATAATAAAGAGAAATAATAATCACATGCCCATTGCTGCGATATCGGAGGTGCGCATGCGTCTTCTACCTCTTCGGGCTTCGTCTTCGCAAACCGATCGTCGCTTCATTTCCTGCGCGCTATTTCCTTTCGGTAATATCCTAAGTTTGCAGAGAGGAGAGGCTTTGTTCTTTCTTCATTGTTAGCCGGTGCGTGTACCGTCATTGTACTCTCGTTTAATACCGATTAAAGTTCATTCTTTATTCAATTATTATTAAATAACGTACTGCGCATTGAACGCTTTGTTCGACACTCAAATTACTCAGGAAGATATTTAACTGAAAGCTATTCTCACGATTAATATAAAAGCACAACGATCAACAAGTAATCGGCCGAACATTGTTTTAACACTAGACAAAGAACGCATAGCGTTGTACGTGCCTGTAAAATCTTGTTAAATAGATCAGGAAATTCGAGAATTTACGTCTATTCGTAGATTAAGTTAATTCCAACAAGAACATTCTTGGATAACAGCCATCGAGGATTTTCCGCGTAGGAACGGCTATCGCGTAAACAAAAATATGTCTTATCTCGACCGAGAATATCCGCCGACTGATCGAAGGTAAGATAAAATAGATTTTCATGAATATTCAACGTTATTTTAACGTTAGTGCTATCGCGAAGTAACATAGTCTGCATTATCGCGAGGGCCTTGCGCAATCTAAATACTACCAGCATATTAGAGGGCACCTTCAGAGATTACAACCATGGAATCGCTATTCTTGCATTCTTTTTTATTTATGAAAAAATCTATCAAACTAATATTTTTTTCTTTTCAGATATAAATTTACACTCTATGTTGACAATTTACCAGAAGAATTGAACAAGGTGAAAATAATATTTATGTAAATAATTAATATTCATTTTAAATTCAATCTTTAATAGAAATTTCATACATTGACTTATTTTTTCAAAGGATGGAATTGACCAAATATTTCAAGCTTATGGTGAGATAGAGATTCTATCGCCACCTAATGCTCGATGGGCTTATGTATCCTACAAAACGTACAGAGAAGCTGAGCACGCTATTCGTGGACTTAATGATCGTAGCCCACTGTACTTAAAAGTAGTCTTTCAGAAAAACAAGTCTCAACAGAACCTACAACAGTACAGTTCAGCTGTCGCTGGCCCTTCACAAGAGAATCTTGTTAAAGATTTTAGATATGCTGAAACTGGGTTGTAAGTCACTTCTTCATTTAATAACTCACATTTGATCATTTTTTGCTTCATGTTAATACAGATAGAACATTTCTTTCTTTTCCACAGAGTCCCTAATATAAATTGCAGGAGATTCATGCCTGGTATGCTTGGTGAGCATTTTGCTCAGTGCACCAGTTATAATCATGAATTGGATGGAAATTCTGTTTACCCCAGTGACTTGGATCACAACATGTACAACCCCTTTGAGAGCGCAGGGCCTTATGCAGAAACAAATGCTTTGTGGTCTAGGTAACTCAAAAATCCCAAGGAATTTACAATTTTCTCATTCATTTCTTCTCTAACTTATTAAATTGTAAATTGTGAATGTATTAAATTGTAGGTAATATGTTCATTGATATTGAGGGTTACAAAAGTGAAAAACTAAATTGGTTTATTTATAATAATCAGAATATATTTGTTGCTATAATCACATACTCAAGCCCTTCATCTCACGTTTTCTTTATTTCTAGACGTTTTTTTTTTCTATTTCGGGTGTACCAGCATGTATGCATTATTCAGACTCATACAAACTTTGGCTTATTTTTTCATTTCCACCTGTATTCACTATGCACAAACGTTTTCAATCTTTTCAATGGATAAACCTAAATTGTAATGAGAATTTCGAACAAGCAAAATCGCAGAAACAAATCGGGTATTGAACCAGGATTTACTGCGCTTCAATTCGATTATGAATCCACTGCGCCACTGCTCTCCTTTAGATTTTATTATTTATTTATATTACGACTAAATATAACATTTTTTTTTCATAATCTTTTACCACGTTACACTGTTTAGCTCTTCTCTGTTTCCGCCTCACCCGTCTCATGCATGCTTAAGGTGTGATGCTACACGTTGTTTTTCTCTCTGAGATCGCCAGACTTTCTCTGCCACGATTGATGCTTCGGATAATAGCCGAGAACGTTGCCCTCCGCCTAACAATTCTGCAGGGCGACGTTCTCGTCTTTTATCATGTTATCTTCTATATATGGGTGCAATGGAGATAGAACTAAGGTCGTGTGAAATATGTATGGGTGCAAGAGAGAAAATTATCTTGCGATCCCGAATTTCTCTGCCACGGTTGATTTGTCGGATAAAAAACGAGAATGTCGTCCTGCAGAATTTTTAAGCAGAGTCGAGTAGTACGACATCACCTTAAGATGATGTACTACTCGGTCGATAGCAAAATCTGTAATGCCAATTTTTCTGTCCCGATTGATCTTCTGGATAACAAAGGACAACCATAAACTGCGTCCCACAATTCTACTGTTTACCATTCTCGTCTTTTACTCAATATATCAATTGTGGCGGATAAATTCGCGATGGGAAATTTCTGCATTCTCTCGCGCGCCTATGTGCGATCCGGGAGTAACAGATGACGTGTAACACATCACCTTGCATCTATTTTTATAGATGCTCTCTCCTAAGTCTAATATTTTTCTTATCCTTTCACAAAGCCTCTTTTCATTAACTTTTCTTCCAGATCTCGCCAACACGTGCTCCCGTATCTATTTCTCACCCATAAACTTTACTTTAATTCATTAATGCTGTACCATTTTTGTAATTGCCGAATCTTTAAGGGGGTGCGTAAACGTCGATGACTGTGGAAAGCGATACGTGTCGATGGGTCGTGGTTTTACGCGCTACCACATTCCCGAGCCACATCCTAACCTGGAACATCAGATTGGTAGGGTGTACGAGAAACGACGCCCTGTGAGTTATAACATAATATATCAACAACCAGGGATGTGTGATAAAAATATATTCGAAATACTTTTAAGATCGAATATCTGTGAATAATTATTAAACACGAGCGATAATGAGATTCATGAATATTGATTCTTCACGTACGTGTAATATGCGCTGAGCGCGTCATACAGATCCCATATTCGCATGGGTGGCGCGTCATGACACGGCGTGAAATAACAATTGCTGTATCTACAAAAATTATTTAATGTTTATCAATTTTGAAACCTTGTACTTAAAATGTAGCATTAACAATTTTATTTTTATGAAAGACAATACTTTCATTATTGATAAATATGGTATGGTACGTTGTGGCATTTAAAAAAATATAATTGTTGATACCTGTGATTAACAATATATTATGTGGTTTTGTCATTAAACAAAGTACACAATTGATGATCTTGACAGTCAATGTACATAGAAAAAGCTTAATACTTGTTTAAGAAGAATTAGAATATACCAAACTGGAAGAAATATGTGTAATTGTTCAGTTTTCTATTGGCATACGTGTTTAAATTTGAATTTTTTTACTCGCGGGCACCGGGTGTCACTCCAGTAATACTGCCTGAAGGTTTAATTATGGCACACGAATTTTCTTCAGTGAAGAAAAAATAAATCATTTTATCGCTCTCGAATTATTACTTATAATTATTTGAACCGAAGACTATTTCGAATACATTTTTATTATAACATCAGGGGTTACTGGGATACCATTAATTAAGTATTTGTCTTTCTAACGCAGGGCATGTACGAGTACGGCGAAGACAAGTTGCAGTCGGGAGTCGGCAAATGCCAGTTGTGTACGCGCGTTACTACACTTCGATGCGAACAGTGTGCTGGATTCTACTGCTCGAGAGAGTGCCAACTCGCCGACTGGGCTAGTCACAAGATGGAATGCAAAACCATTCCGTTAGTATAATAAATTCTCTTTGTATTCGCAGTAGATGCGTAAGTGTTTGCAATACAGTTTTCCATTGCATTTCCTCGCATTCTTCCCTCGAATTACTCTCTTAATCGATTATATCCGCCCAGTTCCCGCTAACAATCATTGCCAGCATCTCAAGCGAAACTGAATGGTAGTTTCCGCAGGGGTCTCGTCGATGGACTGGAAGTGACCTCGATTTCCCGATCAAGTAGCGACGATCAACTTCTCGTCCCGAGAAAACCAGGTGGCATGGATCTCCGGGCGCTCGGTGTACTTCGTCGGCCGAAGACAGGTGTACAGATGATTGAAACCAAATCCGCGGATTTTGAGACTCTCGAGCAAGATATTCTAGTAGAAGGAACCGTCGTGGATCTCAACAGTGTGCCGCTCTGCGAAGTAATTCAGAAGGGGAACGTCACGAAGAAAAATTCATCGCAGCCTATTTCACAGCAAAATTCGTTGCTGAACTTCCAACATAATCAAGGAATGCAAAAAAGATCTAATGGTCCGGAACCGACGTATAATAACGATACTCATCTCCAGAACCAAAATCGACAAGTCGACGAAAATGTTGACGACCGAAACCAGGGAGATGCTAAGCAACAGGGTAGTTACAGAAACGAGCAGAATTGCTTCAAAAATAACCAGAAGGGTGCTAGTAAAAACATAGAAAACAATCGGCTGTTCAACAAAGGCGAGAATTTTCACTTGGGTAGAGAAGTTAACAACTCAAACTCCAGCTCGAAAGAAGTTTCGTCCGATGGAATTTCTAATCAAGCCAAGACGAATTTGATGAAGATGGAGGAAGATTTGGGCTTTCAGAGAGACCCTCGCGCCCAAGTAAACATCACGAATCAAACACCTCTTTCGCGTCTGGAGAATTTCAATAAGGTACAACAGATCGGTACTCTTATCTCGAAAACCGATTTCATCGATGTCATTGTCGTGTACCCAATGTCAGACGGAACATTCTGGGTTCATAGAAAGAAAGATGGCAGAGCAATCGAGGAAATGATGAGAGAATTGCAAACAAAAATGCAGTGTTATCCAGCAGCAACGAAACTCGTTATTGGCGAGATGTACGCGGTTAAGTACAATGGTTTTTGGCATAGAGCTACCCTTATCACGATGAACCCTCCGATTATCTTCTACGTCGATTTCGGCAACGAGGAGCCTCCGCAGTCGGAAGAATTCCGATTGCTCACGGATTTTCCTATCCATCCCGCGTATGCAATCAGAATGCGTTTGTCCGTTAACGCAAAGATAAAAAATGTTGTGGAAGACAGTAAATTATCTGTGAAAATGATAAACATTGATCGACACGGTGTCGTGGAAGTCGTAGATGATGATCAGACAGAAATAGGAGCGGATGTGCTACTGGAAGCACCGAAATCTGCACAGATGGTTGTGGATCCTCCGGATGTTAAAGGAGAGGCCCTGAAAGCGGAAGTCTCGGCTCCAAGCACGTCGAAAGTTAGACAAATCGCGACTGCGGCACCAGCAGTGGCGGGCGTTGAACATAAACTTGCGGTTAAACTACCGAGTACGATCGACAGTCTGGAAACCAGCAGCGGTGGATACATCCAAGTGTATATGGCCCTGAACAACAACTCGTACGCTGTCTGCGTGCTGAACCCCGTTTTTTCGGATGAGTATCGAATGGTCTACGAGATACTAATCGAGACTTGCAATGCAACTGATCAAACAGCGAATTTCAAGCCACAAGTCGGCGACTTCGTCTGTGGAAAGCGAGGAGAAGGTTGGCTCAGAGGCTACGTATTCTCGCTCGGGCCACCGATACGTTTGGCTCTTGTCGATGAAGCCAGGGTATCGCCCGTCGAACAAGTTTTGCCAATGCCAGCGGATTATGCGAAAATTTGTTCGTTCGGCTCAATCTGCACCTTTGTATCTCCCGGTTCTGCTTTTGAAGTTGACGAGACAGCACAATTCTTTGTAACTGGGATTGAAACTGTAGCTGGCGAACGACTCGTCAAAGCAGTGTTGATCGATCCCGAACACTTGAAAGACGTTAGCGTCACATTGAAGATTTGGTCACCGACGCCCGAACAAAAGGGCATTGGTTTCGCTGACCTCAAAACGAACTCGGAGGTTCGACTTTTCTTTATTCTATCCAGAAAAATAGACAAAGTTGTAAAATAAATGAAATATCGTGCCCTTTTTATAACAGGTATGTATTACGGCGTACAGCAGCGAGCGCATAATGTTCGTGCGGTGCCTCGATGCGGAGTCTTTGGATCGTACTGGACGTATAACTCAAAACGTTGCCAAGTGGGCGCAGAAAGGTAAACACTTGAAATAAAGAAATAATAATAGTGAATCCTGTTGTATATCATTATAACGAAAATATTGTAGCACCTATGTTGGACGGACCTCCCGTAATTGGGCAATTGGTCATAGCAAAGTTCACCGATGGGAATTTCTATCGTGCTATTGTTACCAAGCTTCAGGGTGAAAAGATTGGCGTGTCCTACGTCGATTACGGCAATCGGGACTTCACAACGATTGATGAACTGAGACTCCTTTCCGAAGAGCTCAAGAAGGTGCGTGTTACTTGTAACGCATGTACAGGGTGAGTTTTTTATCTTGAGACATTGAAATGTAGCAAGAAATACGCATCGTACAAAATAAATTTTTTTTATCTCTGAGGGTAAAACTGACCCCATAAAAATCAACCCCCCACGTAGTTTTCTGTTCCTATGGAGTCCTTGTTTTTGGTGACCCCTCGCCTCTCACAATGAAATTAAATTTTCTAATTTTTCTATCTGACCCGGAGCGGCGGAGGGGGGTGGGTTGAGGTAAAATTGCGCACAATCAAATTGCTCTCCTGAAAACAATCAACACGTACTTCCTTATCTTCGATTCAGAGAGTATTTCTTGAAATAATAAAAAATGTGATTTTTTGCAATTACAGCGGCATGTGTCTCGATTTGAAAGAAATTTTTCCAATAAAACTTGCGCATTTTTTCATGATGAATTCTAATCTGCAATATAAAATTGCGGTTCTCATTTTAAATGTCAAAGTTACTACCCCTCCCGCCCTCAGGGATTGGGGTGGGGCGTTGATTTTTACGGTGCCAGTTTTCCCCTTCGAGATCAAAAAGTTTTTATTGCGGACATTTTTTTATGTGAGGCATATTTCTTGCGATAATTCGATGTCTCAAGATAAAAAACTCACCCTGTATATTATATAATTGTGTTTGTGTACACCCCGGACTGTAATAAGCGTCCTCGCAATCTATTATTGCATCTCCAAGGCCCCTAGTATTGACCCCTACTCTTACTCTGACACTCATCGAACCCCCGTTCACTCGACCTTGGGGAAGCGGGAGCTTAGAATAATCAAGTTCTGAGGGGTTCCTTGGGGGACTTGGAATAATCCGAGCAAAGCGAGGAATTTATTAGGGTACTTGGAATAATCAAGGCCTTAGGGGGTCTTTAGATTCTTTTTGCAAGATTTTGTTCTTTAGTCGTAAGGACGTCAATAATAGGGATAATCCCACATGTGTCCCTATTGTTGACCTCTCCCCATGGATTCTTGTATATGGAATACATATATAATGTAATATAATATAATATAACTTTTCATGGATTTCTTAATGAAACTTATTCAAAAAATGAAAAATCTAAAACATAACTTATTTCTGGTGGTTTTTTACATGCACTTCTTAAGTTTTCGAGAAAATCTATAGCGCATACGTGATCAGTGTGGAATAATATTGTACATCAGTGGGTTTCGAATAAAATTATAGATTTTTATTTTTGCATTTTGGCCAAGGAAGATGTTTTACTAAAATATGGTTGTAACTTTGATTTTTGATGGAGTTGCGATGGTATTCGCAACTTATTTTCATTGCAATCGTTCCACATTATTTCGCTAATTAGTGCTTCCGCTGGACACAAAAGTAAAGGTATCGTGAAGAACCAACCCGTATTTTTCGACTTTAATTGCATCGATTTATAAGCTGTACATATAGTTTATAAATCAAAATAAAATACATCAGTAAAAACAGAACGAAATCGTTACTGCTCGAACATGAAAAGGATATTTTTCAGTTATGAATAAAACCGTGTATCGATCTAGAATAAAAAAAAATTCAAAATAAAAACATAATTTTTTAAATTATAAAAATTTTACTTTTTCGCAAAACGTACGGGTAGAGTTGATCAACAAGAGACGGGAGCTTCAGTCACGAATACTCATTCAGGAGACAAATAAAACCATTTTAAACTTTGACACAAGCAAGCCCCTGATTATTTAGAGAAATAAGATGTTTGTAGAAGGATTGTAGTGTTGAAAAATGGAATAAATATATGATGTTCGCACATCCTCGAGACATAGTGGTTTGAAAAAAATGTTTGTTATCTTTGCAGGAAAGATCTTGTGCGGCAAAAATCGTCCTGAAGGATGTAAAGACCGACGTTCCACCGACCCAAAAAGTGCATCAGTACTTGAATCTTCTGGTAGGCAAAGAGCAACCGCTTTTCTGTACTTTCGAGGGAATTCCTTCCAAGGATGGCGTGATTCTGACAACCGCAACTGGTGAATGCGTCAATCTCAAAGTTAACGAATACCTAACGCCTGTATGGCAACGGGAAGATCCAGCTAAAGGTATGAGCTTGAACGTTCATTATTGACCGATCAAACGATCTTACCTGTATGTGAAGTTCGATCGTCATTAGAAGTAATCTCGTTCGAAGATATTACTATGTAGTCCCCCTCCGACCCGCTAGATGTCACAACCTTTGGCGGAACTAAAAAGGCGGTGATGGACTGCTAGGCGTTCGCCCCAGCCGCGCCCAACCACTCTCATATTCTTCCGAGACTTGTTTAATTGTATTTTTAGGGATAGGGATGAATGTAATGACATAATAGGATGGGATTGTAATATCTTCGAACGAGACCACATATAATTACGATCGAACTTCACATACAGGTAAGTTCGTTAAATCGGTCAATTATATTTCGTCTCATTCTCGATATTACTATGTAGTTATTTAGAGAATAGCAATTTTACAACATCAGTTTAACATTTTTATTAACATCATTATTTCAAACTTTCAAATCTTACACAACATTTTTAAGTCAACTTAACGTCTAATAGCGGACTTATAACCGAGTATTAATAAAGCAAATTTTTGAAACTCTAATGGCACGATTAGCCTATTATAAACTTTGGCGAAAGCCTAAGAAGTCTCGGACCAACCGACAGCTCTTCTTATGGTATCTAAGTCTATACCCCGTGACAGGGCCGCCGAGGTGTCTGCGTGTCGTGTAGAATGTGCCAAGAATACCGACACATCTATACCACTTCTTTCTAAAATTATTTTTCCGCATTTACTTATTGTCTGGGCGCTAACGTCCTTATACGGTTTTTTAGTTGGAATCATTAGTTTCCTTTGTGAACTCTATATATTTTAATACGGTAAAGGCAACGCAAATCTTTGGATTTTTACTATAATATAAAAGGGGATTGCCAACAACGGCTGACAGCGCCTCGGCGCCGACGTTTTAATGAGATCAGTTATATGAATTAACAGCCCCTTAGGCGTAGCTTTTACATTTTCCAGTCTTATATTACCGATGATTTATGCCCTATGGCCTGTGCTTAATAATAATAACATCACAGTCTTGTGTGTTAATTCTAACAACGATATCCAGGTACTGCAGTATAATTGAAACGTCCCAGGTAAACGCGTATTTAGGTCTAGGTGGTCGTAACGAAGCCACCCCCTTCAGAGACCTATGCACCGTGTCGTCCTCTCCTACTCTATTCCTTGAAACGAACGATATTGCCGATCTTGCGGAGTTCAACGTACCGTAATTCGCACCCTCCCTATATTTGGCCGTCAGATAACCCAATATAGCCACTCTCGTAGGGTTGAAACAGTCTAAGCTATTGTCCGCACAATACCTAAACCATGGGCTGAAGGCAGAATAATATTGTTTCATTATTGCCTCGGACAATGACGTCTTCATAATATCTATCGCTTTGACTGGCACGCCCTGCTCTAGGAACGCCTCCCGGATACTTTGGCTTCAATCAGGCTTAGGCTTCTCGCTCTTAGATGACTGAGTGACCTACAGGAGGGTAGCAATAAGTCAGTTCTTGGTCTTGAGATCAGTTTTTCTTGAGTTAGCGTAACAAATAGCAGGTACCAAAGTTGACTTGGTCAATTAAGCACTACAATGATGCCTGAAGCTTTCTTACTTTGTATTTTTGACAGTGATTTTAAGATCATTGCAAACGGTGGGAAGGCGTCAAAGTAAAGTCCTGACTACCGAGATAAATATTATTCACACTTGGAGTTATTGTTATTGGCAAAATCATCAATTTCAACTGATCTAAACTTCTCTTCAATCAGACTGAAGGCCCCAAATAACTCCCATTCCGTGTCAATATTCTTTACACGCGACAAGGCGTCTGCCTCAGCATTTTCCTTAGACGCAATGTATGAAGCGAATAGAAAAATGAGCCACTTTTCTGCCCATCGCAAGATTTATTTGGCTAATTTATTATGTTTGGAGAACCGAACACCCCCCATCTTATTGATGTAGGGAATGACTGTCGTATTATCTACCCATAGAAGGATCTGACGATCTCTTAATTTGTCAGCAAGCCTTTCCAAAGCAATATTTACCACCATTAATTCCTCGAGGTTAATATGTAATCTTTTCTCATACTCATTCCAAAATCCGAAAATCCTATCATGATTATCGGTCGCACCCCATTCCGAATTAGAGGCATCCGTATGAAAAACAATGTCGAACTTGGTTGACTTTATTCGTCCTACTGAGTTCCTGATATTTTCCTTCCACCATTCCAATTCAGGACGTAACTTAGCTGGGATAGTTATCTTTGCCGCGCAATTATAGTTGTTAATTATTAGACTGGCTATTTTTAATGATTCGCACCCCTTAGTGTACAGGCACTTATCAACTTTCCTATTAGTTTACATAACGCCAGTAATGTACACGATGATTTTCTCTGGAATGTATGAACGAGTATTAGTAAATGCTCCCTCTTTTCCTTAGGTAATCCCACTGTGAAGTCTTGAGACTAAAGAACCTAAACATTTGGATTCGCTCCCTTTGATGACGACAATGTCATCAAGATAAGTAACCAATGAAACTCCTCTAGCTCTTTGAACCTTCATTGGGACGTTAAAGATCTTTGTGAAGATATATGGGGCTGAACATAACCCGAAAGGCAAGCAGGTGAATTGAGAAATGGTGCTCTTAAATGAGAAGCGCAGATACACCTATCTCACTCGCCTTGTTGATTCGCTGCTCATGTGGCTCTTTGTCTTGCTGTTGAAGTGCTTGTAGGACGACGATGTCCATGACTGTGCCCTATTCTGATAGCTGCCTGTTTGCATAGAAAAGGGCTTCTTCTGTGATGAGCCCTTGAATAAAAAAGGCTTCTTAGTCGAATCCGCTGCAGTCTTCTGCTTGATGTCCTCACCCTGGTTAGGACTTCTGATTCCCTGATGCAGCCTCCGAGATTGTTACCGTAGAGCATTTCATCCATCTCCGCTTTTTAATAGGCACCAGGAATGAAGATATTGGCTTTCCTGGTCACGAAAATGGCATGGTGTGCGGTAATGTTAATTCTTGCTTCGTCACTAATTTTTCTTACAAGCAAAAGCTTATCACATTCATCCTCTCGCATTAATAACGTGAGTATAGAACAAATAGCCATCAGTGAGGATCCTGCAAGGTTCTGAACGTCTGCCGTGTTAGAATCCTTTTTTGCATTCTTTAGTGCGAGAGAGGCAAGGATTTCCGCGTTTAACTTTTTTGCTTCAAACTCTGCCTAATTATTGTAACATGAGCTTACATTGCCCACAGATACAGCTATGTATATGTATACCATGGCTGTACCAGCAAGACGGCGGCCCGCGCGTCGCCACGATATCGAATATAGAACGCAATAACGGGGCGAGGGGCAGGAGGAGATAGGTCGAGGAATGGAACCACAAGATACGCCTAAATAGGCCGAAATGTCGAGTTCTACGCTCAATTTATCTTTATTTTCCTCTTCCTTTGGCAATTCCAATTGAAAGTTTGAAACGCTGGAAAATCTAGCACTGACTATGACGTCGATTCTTCGGAATCACTATCAGATGAATCCTTCTCGAGTAACGGTGCTAACCCCGCTATATCTTGCCGCACTTTTCGCACTTTTGCACGTATCTCGTGGAGATCAATTTTTCTTTTTGATATTTTTTTTTTGACGTGCACTGTCTCGCTAAAGGTGTTGAATTCAGTGATGCCAGACGAGGGAATTTTGCCCCTATCTCGCTGCCCTCACCACGCTGCCCGTGCGAGGCGCGTCAGGGGAAGGCTTGCGCCGCTCGTAACAAATCTCGTCTCGATTGCGCTTTACGTTGTCTCGCCCCACCCACTTCACAACAGCCACTGCGCGGGCTTTTATGAAATGAGTTATGGAACATTTTTTAATGAATATACATCAATATTATATATATAATTAAACGAATGATAAAAGTAAAGAAATATATAAAACGCTTACTAATTTTGCAGCCGTCAGCAAATGAATAGTGCATTACAATATCCAACACCAAATTGTAGTCCTTTACACGAAAGGTTCATTACAATTTATTGAATAAAAAGGAATTGTAATGCTCTACTCACGTCTCAGGTCTGCGTAGTGTGTGACGTCACACGCTGCCTGACTGTTGATTGGTCGGTGAGCCGAGTCTGCGCACGACGTAGTGTGTGACGTCACACGCTGCCTGACTGCTAATTGGTCGGTGCGCCGGGTGCGCGCGCAGTGGGCGCTAAAACAGACCCAGTGGAGAGGGTACCCCAAAGGGATCAAAATTCCCGTGTCTGGCATCACTGGTTGAATTTTTTCCCTCTTGGGTACCCTCTCCACTGGGTCTGCTTTAGCGCTCACTGCGCGCGCACCCGTCGTACCGTTGAATCAACAGTTAGGCAGCGCAGACGTATAGATATTTGGTTCATCTATAATAATTGAGTAGACACTCGTGGATAATGATTGACGAATATTTATTGCAACAGTCGTGCGTGATAATTAACAAGACGCGTTAGAGAAGAGACGCGAATAATGGGTGATGTGTAGATTGCGCGGTGCGCTACAAGTGTAGTGACTAACAGGAAGCTTCTAGTAACGAGAGACTAGACTACCGGACCGCGAGGATAATCTCGCTAGAAGTCCGGGCGTGGAGTTAACAATTGCTTCCGTCGGTGGCGTGGCGGTGCATCCGAGGTGCACGCATGCTGTGTGGCGGATGGCAGTGCTGGTAGCGTGGGTAAGTTGGCTTGGTCGGTAATAGGTGGTGAAGTTTGGCGTGTCGGTGACGCCGCAGACGTCTCTCACTACGCCGCACGCTGTTCAAACGTTCAAAGTACAAAATAAATGAATGCAATTATTAGCCGTACTATTATTAGTGTGTACTCTTAATCGATGAATAAAATGTTTGTTTTCATGAATTATTGAAATTGTCGATCTTTTTATGTGTTTTTCATTAGTATTTATAAGAAATTCATGACGTAGCGGTTTTTCAGTAAGAGTTGGGAAAATAAATCTTCTAGTGTCAATGACACATGGATACTTATTGTTAGTAGGTCGTATAAACAAGTTTATAACAAGTTTTTCTTGGCTATACAAACACACTAACGGCCCCACAGGTGGGTCCTTATGCAGCGTCCTCCACGGGGTAGCACCTGGGATATGAGTAGAGCATTACAATTTCTTTTTATTCAACAAATTATAATGAATCTTTCGTGTAAAGGACTACAATTTGGTGTTGGATATTGTAATGCACTATTCATTTGCTGGCGGCTGCAAAATTAGTGAGTGTTTTATATATTTGTTTAATTTCATTATTTATTTTATTATTTATATAATATTTGTATACAATATATTTATAAAAAAATCTTCCATAACTCATTTCATAAAAGCCCGCACAGTAGCTGTTGTGAAGTGGGTGGGGCGAGACAGCGTAAAGCGCAATCGAGACGAGATTTGTTACGACCGACGCGAGCCTTCTCCTGACGCGTCTAGCACGGGCAGCGTGGTGGGGGCAACGAGATAGGGGTCGGCTGGCATCACTGGGACGGGGTAAGCCCGGCGAGCGCCTAGCATTCCCCCACCTTTTTAGTTTCGCTAAAGGTTATGACATCTAGCAGACCGGAGGGGGACTACATAGTAATATCGAGAATGAGACGGAATATAATTTATAATACGCTTATAAATGTATGTAAGATTTTTTCATCTTTTTCGATACTCGTAATGTTTAACTCATATCGAATTTTAGACACAAAATGCTTCACCTTGATTGACCTCGAGTACGCGAAACTCGGTGAAATCGGGCAGACCATAAAGGCTCTCGTTCTCTACGCAGCTGAAAAGCCTTTCAAGTACTTTATGTGTCTTTACGACGTCGACCACATAACTCACGTAACGCTAACGATGCCCAAGATGGTGAGATACCTCTTTCCGTAATGATAAATTGGAGCCTTCATGCAATAAACTAATATTTTGAAAGCCAGTTTATAACCCATAAGTCAATATAAATAAATTTTTAGTTAATTCAAAGCTAATTCTCAGTATTTGTAAACAATTTTGTTCGATGTTATGTTTATTTGTGGATGTTTAAGTGCTGATCAATTAATTTCTTTTCCCGTTGACTTTCATTATTTTCTTCTCGATAAATAACTAGCTTGAGGAATACTGTCAATCTATGAAAGTACACTACATACCAAGAGCAACCGAGCTCTGTCTCGCCGTGTACGAGGGTGCCTGGTACCGCGGCCTTTGTGTAAACCCAAGCGAGACACCCACTCAAGCGCGGATCCATTTCATTGATTTCGGGAATATGGAAGTCGTCGATCACACAAATATCAGACAGATGACAAAGGATTTCATGTCTCCGGCTGCGCTTGGATGTATTTGCGATGTAAAGAGTACGTCAAAATTTATTCACAATCTTGCGATTTCGTTAAACATAGCACTTTAATTTTTTAAATAACTCAAAACAAATATTTGATAATTCCTTAGATCTCGGAATCGAACTGGTAAATGGACAAATTCCTAAAAATATAAAAACAAGACTGGACACTCTGATCCCATTGAACGACACCGTTGACGTGAAGATTATAGAAACATTGGAGGAAGGTGACTACTATGTGGAACTGCCACACGTGCGACAGAAGCTCGTAGAAGAGAGTCTCGTAAAGTAACTAGAGAAATGTCGTCTGGTACCATCTGTATAGACAAACAATTCTGTGAGCCAGAGATACTTATGTTTTTTTGTTTGATTTTATTAGAATTAACGACGAAAGTTCGACTCGCAACTGTCGATACTTTGACTGCTTTATTTATTTTATGTGGCTACGAATTGAAGAAAAAACACGCAAGGGGCTGCGGTAATATTTTATTTCGTTTTTAGTTACGTTGCGGTTACGAAAAATAGCAAAGTTCATATATATGTTTGTGAAGAATCCTAACAGCCCGAATTAGGGAAAGACAGGGCTACCCCTATTGTTATTAATTTATATTTTGCCAAAGCATTATGTTATTGCACCAGAGTGCAAAAATAAGTAAAGTCAAAAGAAACATATCTCGTGTATCATTGAGTAATAAAGACTTAATCCTTTCAATTTTCTTCTTAACTTGGCGTCCGGGCGGTACCGCATCTCTTGATACAACATTAAGTTCTTAAACTGAATGGCTGTACAAGCTTCGTTCCGGATTTGGTGTGACGTCACGCCGAGTTACAAGATTCGAATTTAAACAAAAAAAGTATTATTTATAAGTCAACGAGTTATCAGGCTTCTAAACTCAATGACTTAAAAAATCGTTAACCAAAGTAAAGAAGACTATAACTTCAGTGAATCTAAGCTTTGTATAATCGTTAGACCGCGAGCGTAGTGACGTTACACATAACTAACATGTCTGAGTTAAAAAATGTAATTTCACATGTCAAGAGCCATGCATTAGTAATGAGAGGCTTACAGTCGTGTCTCTGATTGGAACGAATGTCTGCTAGAGTATACCCCGATCACCCAATGACCGTAACAAAATTAATGACTAAAGACGGAAACCACAAACGGGGGTATATAACTTTTGTTCGGGGTTTTAAAGTCAACGGTACAAATATCACCTACCGCGAAAGCGCCGAGGGACCTAAATAACCAAAAAACTTTTATACCCACGACAACATAACAAAAATAATGCCGAAACGTCGTTATATCAAAGAGATTAATAGATAGATAGATGTCTAATTTGGGCTGGCTCCGATCGCTGCTCTACAGTAGCTTTGACCATACGGCCATGGGCCGATCAAAGCGATTTGTATCACCAGAGAGATAAGTAGGAAGATTGCCAATGGACCGAATCTCTTGAGAAGGTAAAAGTGCGTGCAAACTGTGTCGAGCGGCGAAGCCGCTTTGTTTAAAATTCTGCTGACCACTACAGCATGACACCGACGAGTACAGGCATAGGCAGATAATCCGATTCTTCGTCGACGGTGATGAGCATCTTGGAAAAAAGCACATGGAAGAAAAATCCTTCCAATCCGAACCTGTTTATGCATTCGGTTGAAATTGTGCACAGTTCGAATGTATAGTAGTAGTATAACCTATGAAACATTACATGTACGAGGTGTGTTAAAAAAATAACGGATATTTTCGTTTTTTATAAAGAATTTTATTTATTCGTCTACACAATGTTAACCCCTTCAAAATAGTCTCCATTAGATATTATATACTGTAACGTGGCAGAATATTGGAGCTGCGTCCTCCTCGCTCAACGGTTACCAGCACGATCGCTCAGGGCTGCAGGGGATAATTTGCGTATTTTATTTATTCTTTATTTTATTTTTTTTTCTTGTCTTATTTCTTTTTATACATAATGCAATTGATACGACCGGAGGGACGATGGGAGAGTACCGAGAAGAGGGGAGCTTCGGGATTCGGCCTTCTTCTCTGGACCGACATTTCACACCTTTCCCGGTCGAGTTGTATCATTGTCCCGCTCGACGTACTGGAGGATACGCGGCTTTCTATTCTCAGCCGCCGTCGGCCCACGGCAACGTATATATCTCAAGGGATCATCTGCGGGACTACGCAACGCTGGTATTGTCTGTCGCTAATTTATACATCGGCCAGCTGAGGCGCTAGTCGTGGTCAGCGTACGACACCGGTTCCCCCAATTAACCGAGTTTAGCGGGTTAAGTGGGGATCATAAGTTACGGGCACGCGTGCCGGCAGGACCTCGGGGCTTTTTCCCGGGGACTGTCGAGCGAGCAGGACGTTGCGTCTAGTACTAGCATATCTCTGTCCCGCTTCATGGCTGTTACGATACGACCGGACAGACCAAGGAGACGATCGCTTCCTGGTGGGGCCCTAAGTCAGCTTGCCCAAGATTAACACTTTCCGACATATTATCCCGACTGGAGAGGAGAGGATTGAAGGATATTCGAGATTTTTCTCCTGGATTTCAAGGATTTTCGCACCAGCATCGTCCCGGTGAGCTCTCCTTCCTTCCACGGTCTTTCGCTATTGTTTTATTATTCTGTCATTCGATTTATTGGACATTATTTATCGAAATTGGTCACCCCTGCGACTCTCGTACACTACGTGCAGAGTATTAATTTGTATCGGGAACTGCGGCGTCGGTAGCATATAACCGCGAGATCGTGTAACGTATAGAAACCGGGGAAAAGTCACTAAATTAATTAATTGTTTTATAGTTAAACCGTGCGCGCGTTGGGCCGTTATCCCGGAGTGTTTTGAATTTGTTAATTGGTTATGTGTGGGATCTGAACGGAATAGACCGTGTCACCGGTTTCGGCCAGATTATAGACTCTGATTCGGATGAGTTAATTTGAGTTTTCTTTTGTCTCGATTTAGAAGGTCGTGCGCGCGTTAGTACGTCGTCCCGTTGTGAAATTGATGTAAGAGGGACTGGCACGTTATAGACCGCGTCGCGCATCATTCAAATCAATTGACGTTTCTCTGTTTTATTTATTTATTTATTTATTTATTATTTTATTTATTTATTGTTTTGTCTATTTATTGTTTTATTTATTTGGTTATTTATTTATTATTTCATTGGTTAGTTATTTGTCATATTTTATTCAACCGACGAGGGATTGATCGAGATTATTATTAATTATTTTATTATTATTATCATTCTTCGTTATTATTGAATTACCAACCATTATTTATTCATTATTTGGCATCTGACGGACCGCAGAAAGACTCGGTGGTTTGACTTTTACACGGCATACATTATTCGAAATTGTAGTAGCAGGCCGTGGGTCGCTTCGCGTACGTGACCTCTCGACGTCCCGTTGTTTTGGTTTCGGTTTTGTTTGGAAGTATGTGGGATTAGCTCGAGATAGGCCGTATCGCAGACCGTGAACAGGGACCACCGAGCATTGGAAATTTATCGAGGAATATTATAAGAGAATAGAGGCAAGCGAGATCGGCTATATGACCTATACAGTGTATGAGAGTGAGTGAGAGCGTGGGATAACTGCTGCCGTTGAAGTAAAGATTAAAACTAGGAAACCTAACTAAAGTTAGAAAATTGTTAACACAAGAGACTGATTTTACGGGACATTTTATTTGAATTCGAAATTGTTGTTTATTGAAAATGATCATCAGGTTGCCAGAAATAAAGAAGTTTGTAAGTCCCGTACTTGCTGTGGTTGTTTGAATTATTTACGGTTGTTATTTTATTTATTTATGTAATATTTATTTAGCTAAATATTGCTTATTGCTTGAGTTTGGTATTTATTAACAATGCCTTATTATTGGACTCGGTTCAGTAATTCTAAGGAATTATCTTAATTAATTGACTTTATTCATATGTTATCTTGGACTAATAAGTGACTTGACAGTCCGAACCACCCACTCTGCCTGGAACAGCTGTAGCTAGCCTGGGTTGATTCTGGCCTACCATCTCGTTATTTTTCCTTCCGGCGCGTAAGCGCCTGGCGCCCAACTCGTAAGAGAAAATAAAAGGAAGGAAAAATAGCTTGGGCCAGCTATAGGTAACGTGGTGCGTTGAGGCACAAATTTACCGTTACAATACTTATGCCAGCGTTTGTTCCAATCCCCACAACACTTCTGGAACTCGTTCTTTGGGATAGCTTTCAGCTCTTTCAGCGATGCGTTTTTAATCTCATCTATACTTGGAGAACGACGGTCCTTTAAGGTTCTCTTTATTTTTGGGAACAGAAAAAAGTCACACGGAGCCATGTCTGGCGAATATGGAGGATGGGGCATCATTACATTGTTCTTTTTGGCCAAATAATCACAAACAAGCAATGAAGTGTAAGTAGGTGCATTATCGTGGTGTAAAAGTCGAATTGTTTCGCAACAAATCCGGGCGTTTTTTTTCCAATTACTTCATGCAAA
Organism: Cylloceria caligata; assembly: GCA_963942595.1. Lineage (NCBI taxonomy): Eukaryota > Metazoa > Arthropoda > Insecta > Hymenoptera > Ichneumonidae > Cylloceria > Cylloceria caligata. Next base: position 21,808,124 of record OZ012710.1, read on the forward strand.
CGGCGTTGAACTTATAAGTAGTACTCGTTATTGACCGTTTGACCTTGTGGCAAGAACTCATGGTGCACTATGCCGTTAAAATCGAAGAACACAGTGAACATAACCTTCACATTTGACCGCACTTGTCAAGCTTTTTTCGGTCTTGGCGATCCAGAATGCCTTTGCTGGGACGATTGAGCCTTAGTTTCGACGTCATATCCGTAAACCCATTTTTCATCACCTGTTATGACACGTTTCAGTAGTTCTGCATTCTTGTTGACTTCATTTAGCGACTCCTGAGCAACTTCCATTCGCCGCTGTTTTTGTTCGAAATTCAACAATTTTGAAACGAATTTTGCTGCTTCGCGTTTCATACCCAAATCCTCCGAAAAATTTAATAGCGTGAGCATATTGATATGCCAACACCATTAGCTACGTCTCTGATTGTGATTCGGCGATCATTGCTGGGGCGTCGATGGTCGTCATCTTCAACGTCTTCACGGCCATCCTGGAAATGCTTATACTACTCGTAAACCCTTGTTTAACTCGTAGCATACTGATGAAAAGCAATATTTAATTTGCATTTAAGCATTTCTAAAACTTTGATGCACTTTATTCCATTCTTATAGAAAAATTTAATACAAATTCTCTGATCCATTTTCAAAATCGCCGACCCTACCAAAACATATGTGGTTGTTTTTATAGTTGACAATAGACTAAATTTCCAATATGGCTAGCACAGAACAGCAACTTTTCAGACAAGTTCATCAACACAACAATGAAAAAATCGCCCGAGTCAGACTAATACAAGGCGTGAAATTACAAAATTCCCGTTATTTTTTTAACACACCTCGTATGTATCTAGTACACTGAGATTCATGTTGTAACCCTCACGCTGTTTCCGAGTTCGAGCGAACGCTGTACCTCAAGCTGTTTTCCAGTAATAGATGCTCGAATTTTGCAGTGTTATTACACACACGCACGCATACGCCGACGTACGCACGGACAGTTTTTCTGAATGTGTGTTGCGAACGTTTTGGCACATTTTTAACGCGTGACATAAAAATCCGGAAAAAAATGTTCACGACCACATATCTTACAAAAAGTAAGTGTGTTGGATAATCAGCTGGCGCACGGCGATCGATATTCGCCGTGCGTCGACCTGTTGCTGTGCTCAAGCACATGTCGTTCGGTTGAGCCGAAGATAGCCGAGGCAGGGCTTCGCGAAGCCGAGGATGTGCCTCGTTGGCACGCCGCGTCGAGCGAGAGGATGTCTCTCTCGCTTGACTTCGGTTTCGCTCACCGGCTATCTCGCTCAACTGACTTCAGCGCTCAACGTTAATTTCATATCCCGCAGCCATGTTGGATATTTTGACACTTACGTGAAAATCCGCACGGAACAGCGCACATCCTCGGTACACTCGCTCGGACTTTTCACCATTTCACCGGATCTTCTCAACATATTCGTGCTCATCAGGACTCAAAACTCAGGTAAGAGTACACCGTTACAATTTATCGTAATTCAATGACGGTGAGGAGGTTCATATCAGTACATCAACACTAACGGTCTCACACTTTGGCGTGCTCTACAGCGCGGGCTGCACCACGTTTTCACTCAATTATTAGCATGCTCAATTAATATAATTGTGTGTGTTTTACCAATTCACGGCACTTTCCCCCAATTAAACTTGCTGGGAAAGTGTTGTGAATTCAGTTTAATCATTTGTGCATCCTCAAGCTCACACTTCAGTGCTCTGCAGCGTAGACAGCATCACGGTCTGTCACATACAACTTCCAGCACTCAAGCAATATATTTGCAAGTGCTCTCACTCATTCTCTGTAAATTCTCTTACATAAATCTACTGAGTATTTGCTGGGAATGAGTGAAATATTCTACGCTCTCACACATCTCAGTCCGTGGCAGGCTCTGTGGCTCTGGCCGCGTCATGTCCACTCTCAAGCACATGTCAGCACACAATTAATACAATTGTGTGCTTTTCACATTAAATTCACTTTTATTCTATATTGTAATATTTTGTGTGCTTCTTCAAGTTATTAATCAAATTCATTTTTTATATTATTTGTTCTTTTTTATCTTTTGTAATTGAGCGGATGGTACAATAAAACCACTTTCTCTGTTTTCCATCTACAAGTCTGGTTTATTTCACCCTGTCTTGAGTGAAGACTCATTATTTCCAATATATTCACAGGTCAGGATCTGTCAAACAACACCATTGGACGGATTTCTCAAACATTTGGTCCTTCGAGCCGGATATTCGACTCAAGCATACAGGGTAGAACCAGGGTTTAACTACCTTCCGCTCGCATCTCTTGACTCATCTCGACGTGGGATTCTGCAGATATTCCTCGTAGTCTCACCTCATCAACTCATCCTGGTACTCGTCAGCCAAGCAGTTTGGTAAAGTAGCGCTTTGCGAAGTATCTTCGTTCTTTTGTATCATTCCTGTGTCATACTATCATCCTTGCGCACCATGTCTGAGCGCAATCTACCAAACAACGGGACCTTAACGATAAATGTTCATTGCAAGTGTCAGATGGAACGGCACCGGGCACCATCACCAAACGAACGAGTACCACCAGCTAACCTCGTCGGAGGACAATCCGACAGCTCAACGAGCTCTAGCACTCACAGCGGAGCCCTACAGCCTAGCTCTGCAGTATAACCGCTACACGTTGATCGACTCGTCGCAGTACTACATTTACATCTTGGGGTATCGTACAGCTCTGCGGAGTTTTATTTTGCTTCTTTCTGTATGTTAGCATTAACAGTGCTCAAATGTGTATCGGCTATTTGCAAAGATGTAGAGTTTGCACATATTAATTAGTGCACTCTCTCGTAGTATTATAGCAGACAGAGGCAAGCGAGCTCAGGTCGGTGACGGAGTCGAGTGAGCTTCTGGGAAGAAGCTCCTGGTGTCACAGCCTACGCAATCAACTCCTCGCTCACCAGTGAATCGTCCACCAAACCTGGTGACTTCCGCTTATTGGCCTGATCGACAGTGTATTTCGCGCCTGTCGTATTCTTGGATCGTCTCCTCGTGTAACATTATCGTTACGCCACTCTACGCGGTCATCGTCAGCGAATCTTGCCCTGGCAAAGGTTGGCATTCACCAATAAAATGTGTACTATGCGACAGCAAGCTCCGACACCGTTCAATCACACAATACACAGTTGTCAACACACTAGGGTGTTGACGCAGTCGTTCTCTCATAGATTCAACTCACATACACAAGCTCAACATTATTAGCAACTGCACTCTCACACATTCATACATCGGTATTACCACACGCAAGCACTCATCAATTTCGATCACAGGGATCGGTCGAAAGCACTCAACGCAGACACATGGCTCGGTTCACCTCACACTGTGTTTACATACTTCAGGGAGAAAGCCACGGTACTGGCTCAAATTCTCAAAACGGTTACTACTCACTTGCCATCTTTTGAGTCACCAGCTCGTACATGGCCTCACATAGTGAAGCTGAAGCTGGCGGACCCTGACTTTCTCACACCACAACCAATCGATATCATAGTTGGAGCAAATATTTATGGACTGGTTATCAAACCCAATATTCTCAAGGGCACATCATCTGCGCCTGTTGCACAATTATCGATATTCGGGTGGCTCATCATTGGACCAATTAGCTCATGTCAATCTGACGCACTCACTGTTCTTCATGCTGCCATGCAACATGATGATCAGAAATTACAGAACGTGCGAACGAAATTTTGGATTCACGAAGAGCCACCAAAGGACACAGTTGATCAACTCACACCAGAGGTGCAGGCATGCGAGGATCAGTTTCGCAACACACATCAGTGTGTTACTACTGGCCGATACATCATTCGGCTTTCTCTTACATTTTTGCCTGTAAACCTGGAAACTCAGCCTCACAAGCACATCGGTGTCTGCAGCACATTATACGCAAAATCTCAAAGGATACTGAATACTGTCAGCTCTACTCACAATTCATGGTCGAATACGAACAACTTGGTCACATGGTGAAGGCTTCGAAATCATCTACAAGTGAAATTCAATACTATCTGCCTCACCACGGTGTGCTGAGACCAGACAATATTTCCACCATATTAAGGGTGATATTCAATGGTTCTAGCTCAACATCTTCTGGAAAGTCTCTGAATGACATCATGCACACTGGACCTAATTTGTTGCTCAATATTTCGGACGTTCTCATCTGGATCCGTCATCACAGACACATCTTTGCCACGGACGTTACCAAGATGTATCGTCAAATTCAAGTTCATCATGAGGATTGGAATCTTCAAAGGATTTTATGGAAAGATGATCAACTCAACCCTGTGCCGTATAAATTAACAACCGTGACACATGGTACAACAGCATTAACAGGCGGGTTCAACTCATCAACTTATTGAAATAGCTCAGCAACTCAAGGACTTGTGCATGGCGGGCGGTTTTCCACTCGCCAAGTAACACTCGTCGGACCTCAAGGTACTTGCTAATATCTCATCATCACCGTCAAGCTCAGTTATCTCAACGGACGACTGCGAGACAAAATTCTTGGCTTGACTTGGCTTCTTTATGAGGACAAGTTCACATTCTCATCACGGTCAACTCAACTCAGGAAATTGTCACACGCCTCGTTCTTTCCGAGGTGGCTCAACCCTTTGATCCACTTGGTTTCGTCTCATCAGTTGTGATAAGAGCCAGGAGACTCTTGTAAGAGCTTTGGCTTCACAAGCTCAACTGGGATAGTCCACTGCCATCCCAGGTCTCAACACGAAGGATTGCAATTAGAGAAGATCTCACTTGTCTGCAGACTCTCAATTCCTCGGTGGTTTAACACATGGAGCAACTCAACAGTGGAATTGCATGGTTTCTCTGATGCATCTCAACTAGCCATGGCTGCAGTGATTTACATCACTGTCGACTCAATGTCCACAGGAAAGGTGGCTTCACTTATCTGCTCAAAAACACGCGTGGCACCACTCAAGAAGCTCACCATACCACGGCTTGAACTAACAGCGGCACTGTTACTCGCAAAATTGGTTGCATACGTTCAAGCCACGCTCAAGGTCAAGGTCTCATCTACTCACCTGTGGACGGACTCCTCGGTAACTCTCACCTGGATCAAAGCACATCCTGCTCGGTGGAAAGACTATGTCCGAAACCGAGTATCACAGATACAAGGACTCACACCTACTGCTCATTGGCGTCATGTCACAGGCACAAGCAATCCTGCAGATTGTGCATCACGAGGTATCTCAACAGCTCAACTGGCCTCTCATCAGCTGTGGTGGTCGGGTCCACCGTGGATGGTGAAACCGATTGAATTTTGGCCAAAAGCCTCAACTGATTCTGAGGATTTGTACAATATGGAAGCCCGGCCGGGGTTAGCTCTGCTCGCGGCGACTGTGACGCCAGAGTACCATTGGGAACTCATTTATCGCTGTTCCTCACTCACAAAGTTGTGTCGTCTCACCTCGTTTTGCGTCAGAGTAGTGGCCAGAATGAGGAAGAGGTTAGCAACGGCAGGAAACGCTCCTCTCACAGCAGAAGAGATAGCTTCAGCAAATGTTTTTTGGACACGAGCTACACAAGCCGTGTTTTTCAAACACGAGTTACAAGTACTGCAGTTAGTCTCTTCTCTTCCTTCCTCTCACCCCTTCAGTCGACTAACAGCTTTCATCGACCAAGAGGGTGTACTCCGAGTAGGAGGTCGCCTTGTTCAATCAGCACTCACATATAAAGGAAGACATCCTGCCGTTCTACCTCGTCACTCTCGATGCTCAACTCTCATTATTGATCAAGCTCACGTGCGGACATGTTTTTCTGAATGTGTGTTGCGAACGTTTTGGCACATTTTTAACGCGTGACATAAAAATCCGGAAAAAAATGTTCACGACCACATATCTTACAAAAAGTAAGTGTGTTGGATAATCAGCTGGCGCACGGCGATCGATATTCGCCGTGCGTCGACCTGTTGCTGTGCTCAAGCACATGTCGTTCGGTTGAGCCGAAGATAGCCGAGGCAGGGCTTCGCGAAGCCGAGGATGTGCCTCGTTGGCACGCCGCGTCGAGCGAGAGGATGTCTCTCTCGCTTGACTTCGGTTTCGCTCACCGGCTATCTCGCTCAACTGACTTCAGCGCTCAACGTTAATTTCATATCCCGCAGCCATGTTGGATATTTTGACACTTACGTGAAAATCCGCACGGAACAGCGCACATCCTCGGTACACTCGCTCGGACTTTTCACCATTTCACCGGATCTTCTCAACATATTCGTGCTCATCAGGACTCAAAACTCAGGTAAGAGTACACCGTTACAATTTATCGTAATTCAATGACGGTGAGGAGGTTCATATCAGTACATCAACACTAACGGTCTCACACTTTGGCGTGCTCTACAGCGCGGGCTGCACCACGTTTTCACTCAATTATTAGCATGCTCAATTAATATAATTGTGTGTGTTTTACCAATTCACGGCACTTTCCCCCAATTAAACTTGCTGGGAAAGTGTTGTGAATTCAGTTTAATCATTTGTGCATCCTCAAGCTCACACTTCAGTGCTCTGCAGCGTAGACAGCATCACGGTCTGTCACATACAACTTCCAGCACTCAAGCAATATATTTGCAAGTGCTCTCACTCATTCTCTGTAAATTCTCTTACATAAATCTACTGAGTATTTGCTGGGAATGAGTGAAATATTCTACGCTCTCACACATCTCAGTCCGTGGCAGGCTCTGTGGCTCTGGCCGCGTCATGTCCACTCTCAAGCACATGTCAGCACACAATTAATACAATTGTGTGCTTTTCACATTAAATTCACTTTTATTCTATATTGTAATATTTTGTGTGCTTCTTCAAGTTATTAATCAAATTCATTTTTTATATTATTTGTTCTTTTTTATCTTTTGTAATTGAGCGGATGGTACAATAAAACCACTTTCTCTGTTTTCCATCTACAAGTCTGGTTTATTTCACCCTGTCTTGAGTGAAGACTCATTATTTCCAATATATTCACAGGTCAGGATCTGTCAAACAACACCATTGGACGGATTTCTCAAACATTTGGTCCTTCGAGCCGGATATTCGACTCAAGCATACAGGGTAGAACCAGGGTTTAACTACCTTCCGCTCGCATCTCTTGACTCATCTCGACGTGGGATTCTGCAGATATTCCTCGTAGTCTCACCTCATCAACTCATCCTGGTACTCGTCAGCCAAGCAGTTTGGTAAAGTAGCGCTTTGCGAAGTATCTTCGTTCTTTTGTATCATTCCTGTGTCATACTATCATCCTTGCGCACCATGTCTGAGCGCAATCTACCAAACAACGGGACCTTAACGATAAATGTTCATTGCAAGTGTCAGATGGAACGGCACCGGGCACCATCACCAAACGAACGAGTACCACCAGCTAACCTCGTCGGAGGACAATCCGACAGCTCAACGAGCTCTAGCACTCACAGCGGAGCCCTACAGCCTAGCTCTGCAGTATAACCGCTACACGTTGATCGACTCGTCGCAGTACTACATTTACATCTTGGGGTATCGTACAGCTCTGCGGAGTTTTATTTTGCTTCTTTCTGTATGTTAGCATTAACAGTGCTCAAATGTGTATCGGCTATTTGCAAAGATGTAGAGTTTGCACATATTAATTAGTGCACTCTCTCGTAGTATTATAGCAGACAGAGGCAAGCGAGCTCAGGTCGGTGACGGAGTCGAGTGAGCTTCTGGGAAGAAGCTCCTGGTGTCACAGCCTACGCAATCAACTCCTCGCTCACCAGTGAATCGTCCACCAAACCTGGTGACTTCCGCTTATTGGCCTGATCGACAGTGTATTTCGCGCCTGTCGTATTCTTGGATCGTCTCCTCGTGTAACATTATCGTTACGCCACTCTACGCGGTCATCGTCAGCGAATCTTGCCCTGGCAAAGGTTGGCATTCACCAATAAAATGTGTACTATGCGACAGCAAGCTCCGACACCGTTCAATCACACAATACACAGTTGTCAACACACTAGGGTGTTGACGCAGTCGTTCTCTCATAGATTCAACTCACATACACAAGCTCAACATTATTAGCAACTGCACTCTCACACATTCATACATCGGTATTACCACACGCAAGCACTCATCAATTTCGATCACAGGGATCGGTCGAAAGCACTCAACGCAGACACATGGCTCGGTTCACCTCACACTGTGTTTACATACTTCAGGGAGAAAGCCACGGTACTGGCTCAAATTCTCAAAACGGTTACTACTCACTTGCCATCTTTTGAGTCACCAGCTCGTACATGGCCTCACATAGTGAAGCTGAAGCTGGCGGACCCTGACTTTCTCACACCACAACCAATCGATATCATAGTTGGAGCAAATATTTATGGACTGGTTATCAAACCCAATATTCTCAAGGGCACATCATCTGCGCCTGTTGCACAATTATCGATATTCGGGTGGCTCATCATTGGACCAATTAGCTCATGTCAATCTGACGCACTCACTGTTCTTCATGCTGCCATGCAACATGATGATCAGAAATTACAGAACGTGCGAACGAAATTTTGGATTCACGAAGAGCCACCAAAGGACACAGTTGATCAACTCACACCAGAGGTGCAGGCATGCGAGGATCAGTTTCGCAACACACATCAGTGTGTTACTACTGGCCGATACATCATTCGGCTTTCTCTTACATTTTTGCCTGTAAACCTGGAAACTCAGCCTCACAAGCACATCGGTGTCTGCAGCACATTATACGCAAAATCTCAAAGGATACTGAATACTGTCAGCTCTACTCACAATTCATGGTCGAATACGAACAACTTGGTCACATGGTGAAGGCTTCGAAATCATCTACAAGTGAAATTCAATACTATCTGCCTCACCACGGTGTGCTGAGACCAGACAATATTTCCACCATATTAAGGGTGATATTCAATGGTTCTAGCTCAACATCTTCTGGAAAGTCTCTGAATGACATCATGCACACTGGACCTAATTTGTTGCTCAATATTTCGGACGTTCTCATCTGGATCCGTCATCACAGACACATCTTTGCCACGGACGTTACCAAGATGTATCGTCAAATTCAAGTTCATCATGAGGATTGGAATCTTCAAAGGATTTTATGGAAAGATGATCAACTCAACCCTGTGCCGTATAAATTAACAACCGTGACACATGGTACAACAGCATTAACAGGCGGGTTCAACTCATCAACTTATTGAAATAGCTCAGCAACTCAAGGACTTGTGCATGGCGGGCGGTTTTCCACTCGCCAAGTAACACTCGTCGGACCTCAAGGTACTTGCTAATATCTCATCATCACCGTCAAGCTCAGTTATCTCAACGGACGACTGCGAGACAAAATTCTTGGCTTGACTTGGCTTCTTTATGAGGACAAGTTCACATTCTCATCACGGTCAACTCAACTCAGGAAATTGTCACACGCCTCGTTCTTTCCGAGGTGGCTCAACCCTTTGATCCACTTGGTTTCGTCTCATCAGTTGTGATAAGAGCCAGGAGACTCTTGTAAGAGCTTTGGCTTCACAAGCTCAACTGGGATAGTCCACTGCCATCCCAGGTCTCAACACGAAGGATTGCAATTAGAGAAGATCTCACTTGTCTGCAGACTCTCAATTCCTCGGTGGTTTAACACATGGAGCAACTCAACAGTGGAATTGCATGGTTTCTCTGATGCATCTCAACTAGCCATGGCTGCAGTGATTTACATCACTGTCGACTCAATGTCCACAGGAAAGGTGGCTTCACTTATCTGCTCAAAAACACGCGTGGCACCACTCAAGAAGCTCACCATACCACGGCTTGAACTAACAGCGGCACTGTTACTCGCAAAATTGGTTGCATACGTTCAAGCCACGCTCAAGGTCAAGGTCTCATCTACTCACCTGTGGACGGACTCCTCGGTAACTCTCACCTGGATCAAAGCACATCCTGCTCGGTGGAAAGACTATGTCCGAAACCGAGTATCACAGATACAAGGACTCACACCTACTGCTCATTGGCGTCATGTCACAGGCACAAGCAATCCTGCAGATTGTGCATCACGAGGTATCTCAACAGCTCAACTGGCCTCTCATCAGCTGTGGTGGTCGGGTCCACCGTGGATGGTGAAACCGATTGAATTTTGGCCAAAAGCCTCAACTGATTCTGAGGATTTGTACAATATGGAAGCCCGGCCGGGGTTAGCTCTGCTCGCGGCGACTGTGACGCCAGAGTACCATTGGGAACTCATTTATCGCTGTTCCTCACTCACAAAGTTGTGTCGTCTCACCTCGTTTTGCGTCAGAGTAGTGGCCAGAATGAGGAAGAGGTTAGCAACGGCAGGAAACGCTCCTCTCACAGCAGAAGAGATAGCTTCAGCAAATGTTTTTTGGACACGAGCTACACAAGCCGTGTTTTTCAAACACGAGTTACAAGTACTGCAGTTAGTCTCTTCTCTTCCTTCCTCTCACCCCTTCAGTCGACTAACAGCTTTCATCGACCAAGAGGGTGTACTCCGAGTAGGAGGTCGCCTTGTTCAATCAGCACTCACATATAAAGGAAGACATCCTGCCGTTCTACCTCGTCACTCTCGATGCTCAACTCTCATTATTGATCAAGCTCACGTGCGGACTCTTCACGGAGGCACTCAGCTCACATTAGCCCAAATAAGGCTAGCTCATTAGATCATCTGCGGAAGAGCTTCTGTGAAATCTCACATTTTACATTGCGTTGTGTGTGCTCGGCAGAGAGGAATTCGGACTCAACAATTGATGCGTCAGCTTCCTCTGGCACGAGTCACATTACTCATCTCGCGGCATTCCTCACACTCTATATTCTGACTGTGGCACGAACTTTGTTGGTGCTCATAAATCCATACGTCAGCTGTTCAGGAAGGCCTCTCAAGAACATCAAATCATCGCTTCTTTTCTCGCAAATCAACAAATTGCGTGGAGGTTCAATCCACCTGCGACTCCACACATAGGTGGCAAATGGGAAGCAGCTGTAAAATCTGTTAAATTTCATCTGCGGCGAACGGTGGGTGAACAGCACTCACATTCGAAGAACTCGCAACGCTGCTGGCCCAAATCGAGGTTATACTCACCTCAAGACCTTTGGAACCACTCAGCGATGATCCTGATGACTCATCAGCTCTTACGCCTGGATACTTTCTCATTGGTAAAGCGCTTACAACGGTCCCAGAGCCTACGCTGAGGACGTATCACACTCACGGCTCTCAAGGTGGCAATTGTTGCAGCAAAAATTACAACAATTATGGCGACAATGGTCAACTCATTATCTACAACGGCAGCAGTCTATATCAAAGTGGCATCACCCCAATAATAACATAAAAGTTGGCTCTTTGGTTCTGCTCACGGATGAGCGCTTTCCACCGTCCAAGTGGCCACTTGTACGAGTCACGGCGTTGCATCCAGGTAAAGATGGGCTCACTAGGGTGGTGACACTTCGATCTGCTGCCACTACGCTCACCAGGCCGATCTCAAAACTAGCTGTCCTGCCTGTCTCATCCAACTCAGATCAGTAATTAATCATCAACCCCGTTGCTGATGGCGGGCGGAAATGTTGGATAATCAGCTGGCGCACGGCGATCGATATTCGCCGTGCGTCGACCTGTTGCTGTGCTCAAGCACATGTCGTTCGGTTGAGCCGAAGATAGCCGAGGCAGGGCTTCGCGAAGCCGAGGATGTGCCTCGTTGGCACGCCGCGTCGAGCGAGAGGATGTCTCTCTCGCTTGACTTCGGTTTCGCTCACCGGCTATCTCGCTCAACTGACTTCAGCGCTCAACGTTAATTTCATATCCCGCAGCCATGTTGGATATTTTGACACTTACGTGAAAATCCGCACGGAACAGCGCACACATCCTCGGTACACTCGCTCGGACTTTTCACCATTTCACCGGATCTTCTCAACATATTCGTGCTCATCAGGACTCAAAACTCAGGTAAGAGTACACCGTTACAATTTATCGTAATTCAATGACGGTGAGGAGGTTCATATCGGTACATCAACACTAACGGTCTCACACTTTGGCGTGCTCTGCAGCGCGGGCTGCACCACGTTTTCACTCAATTATTAGCATGCTCAATTAATATAATTGTGTGTGTTTTACCAATTCACGGCACTTTCCCCCAATTAAACTTGCTGGGAAAGTGTTGTGAATTCAGTTTAATCATTTGTGCATCCTCAAGCTCACACTTCAGTGCTCTGCAGCGTAGACAGCATCACGGTCTGTCACATACAACTTCCAGCACTCAAGCAATATATTTGCAAGTGCTCTCACTCATTCTCTGTAAATTCTCTTACATAAATCTACTGAGTATTTGCTGGGAATGAGTGAAATATTCTACGCTCTCACACATCTCAGTCCGTGGCAGACTCTGTGGCTCTGGCCGCGTCATGTCCACTCTCAAGCACATGTCAGCACACAATTAATACAATTGTGTGCTTTTAACATTAAATTCACTTTTATTCTATATTGTAATATTTTGTGTGCTTCTTCAAGTTATTAATCAAATTCATTTTTTATATTATTTGTTCTTTTTTATCTTTTGTAATTGAGCGGATGGTACAATAAAACCACTTTCTCTGTTTTCCATCTACAAGTCTGGTTTATTTCACCCTGTCTTGAGTGAAGACTCATTATTTCCAATATATTCACAGGTCAGGATCTGTCAAACAACACCATTGGACGGATTTCTCAAACAAAGTGAGACAATACTTTCTTATTTAAAAACGATATTGCACTTATATTGGTCGCACCTACAACAAGCAACCATGTATCAATGTTTCTCTACATTTACGATTTTTGTGTTAATTACAATAGCTTGGAAAAGTTCTGGGCTATCCACTGCGAATACGTCTTCAGTTTTCCTAACATCTGTGGAGGTCCAATCAACACAATTCAACTCTCTTATACCCGAGTGAACTCCTTATACATAGGATTTCGGCTTCCTGAGAAAATTGTACCCGCAATTTCCCATATTAAATGAAATATATTTATGAATGATAGCTTCTTGAAAAACATTTAATGACATAATATTGTTAAATTTTTCTTCCTCTTTCGATCGGGATCATAACGAAAGATGTAGCTGTAGACATATCGATGAAATTGCGCTATATTATTCAGAATATTTTATGTTCGCACGGAGTTTTAAACATTGAAGAGCCATTGAGCGAGGGCATAGGAAGCGCCAAATTGTCAATAATAGAACTAAGAATCGTGGATGTCGGATTTCGTTGATAATACGATCGTAATGCATGATTAAAAATAGAAAATAAATTTGTTGGACTAGTAAGAATAGCGCTTTGGTGCTTTCGCCGTGTCAAATTTGTTTTTTAGCATAGTAAATTATCAAAAATCGGAAGCAACTCGTCATTCACTATGACATATTTCGCCACCTGACAAAATGATTTTATTATTAATTTGACTGACATATACCACTGTTAAACGGACCTGCGTGCCATTCGCACCCCTTCACTGCACCGTTTCAAATATTTTTAAATTTATTTCGTTGAAAAACGAAAACAAAATTCGGAAACCACGATCGGAGACGTTACATTGTGGTTGCGGCCATATTGCCGTCTATTCTACGTAGGTCGTAGTTCCAGATTTTGACGTCAAGTTCGCTACTCATGATTGTCGGTAAAAGCGGACAAGCAACAGTGACGGCGAAAATAAAAGTGGCTCCCCCGAGATACAAATTTTTTTTTCACCCAGCTATTGTATACCAAATTTATATTACTATCAGCAGAGTCCAATCGACGGACTGATAACAGAAAGCTGATCCAAAAATAATTTTTTTTTTTATAAAGTAATAAAGTAATCGAGCGGTATTACTTTATTTGCAAATGTTGATTTTTTGTATATCCCATAATAACGTTTACAATATATATATAATAATATATTATACATTATAATATATATATATATATACATATATATATATATCAATTATAAAAATGCTGTTGAAAGTCACATTGAACTATAGCTTTAAAAAGTATAAAATTAAAAAAATTAAACATTTTAAAAACTCCCGTGAAATCTAAACTCATCGTGAAATATATGTGAAACGTATGATAAATATGAAAAATATGTTATATACATTTTTTGCGCCAAAATCGTCAATATTTCACATATGCCGGTATACGCCGATATATATGTTTACATGCATGTGTACACACAATTTCTTTGTATGTCGCCCATATATTTAGTCGAGGAATACGAACTTACGTTCTTTTGAAAAATGGTCTTTCAATTTTATAAAACTTTCTATCGAGAAACCAACATAGATTCTACAGCAACATTGAGTCAGAATAAAAAAATGTCTTATCTCGGGGCTCGCTTTACGCTTACGCCTTCACGCCTGCTTAACCGCTCATACCGCCAACCGTGAGTCGCGAATCTACCGTCAGGAGCTGGAACTAACAATTACATAGCATAGACTGCAATATGGCCGCGAAGGCGAACACGACTTTGACATATCCGTTCGTACTTTTCGGATTAGCGCTTAGATTTGCAACGAAACAAGTTAGAATTTTTTTGTTTAAGCTGTAGTTTTTCGGAGTATGCGGCTATGTATCGGCCAATTTTCTTCAGTTTTGGAAAATGAAGTTCAACTTTTTAACGTTTCGGTCAATGATGATGACCATCTTCAGAATTTTTATTAACTGCAAAGAATAACATGACAGTAACATAACTAGTGTGTGTAAAATTAATATGTATAATAATGTAACTCACTCAAGACATCAGAAAAACAGGAGGAAGCAGGTGCCAACTTTTCACATAAGTAAATTATATGGCGTCAATGCACTTTAATTACAATTTTATCAATTAAACCAAATTATTTCATAGTGCTTTCGTCACATTATTGGTAAATAAGCGTTAAACCTATTAATAAAATATCATAGATTAAAATTTAAAATTAGTCAATTGTAAAACAGTTTTATAACTTTCATTGTCATTTACTAACCACCGATGTTTGGTTATTGATAAAATTGAAGTTAAATTAATCATGAAGATTCTTGTAGTTATAATCCTGTGTCTTCACTGTGATTTTAATTTAACGGACTTTGCTATATCAGCAGCTACATGTTTACAGCTATCTGTATGAAACACGACTGAGAAGACACCTTGAAGACTAATCGCTATGGATATGTACGAGAATATTGTATTTAATGATGTTCGTTATTTCAAGTCTATTGTATGTGTGAAGAAATTAGTATGTATTATTCAAATATCTTTCTTCAAAGCTCATATTCGTTATGACATATTAAATGTACGTACAAAACCGAATTATAAATGACACTTAATTTATCAATGTCTGTCCTATAATTTATAGCATTCCTATGTTTTTTTATTTGTATCATCTCTAATATTAATCTTTTAAATAAATTTTGTTCATTGTTTAGAATTTTCACTTTTTCAAATTTAAAATCAAATTTAAATCCATTACATGAGAGGCTAAAGCCGTGTGATGTGAGTCAAGATGTTTTAAACTATTTTTGCGTTCGTAAATTCTTGTCTTCAAGTATCTTTTGGTTTGTCCTATGTAAACTACATCACAATTTTCACAATCTATCGAGTATACTAAATTTGATTTTTTATCCATTGGAATTTTGTCTTTGTTTGAGCCCGTAATCGAAAAGATATTGTGTCTATTATTTGTCACTAATGAAAATTTGAACTATTTACATAATTTTTCAAGTCTAAAATAAATAGATTGAATATATGGAAAATTTACTTGTCTGGATGTGTCAAAAGGAATTTTTTCAATTTGGTTATTATTTGGATACGCAATATGTGATACTCGATTACGTATGAGTTTTTGCGTTAGATATGTGGGATAACAATTCATCATCATGGTTTCTTTGATTAATTCTAAATTTTGCTTATGAAAAGATCTATGAGATAGTTTTATGGCTCTGTCAACCAACATCTCAACAATTGCTTTCATTTTCCAAAACTGAAAAAAATTGGCCGATACATAGCCGCATACTCCGAAAAACTACAGAATAATTAAAACGGCCACCTACGCAACATATATCGTTTTTTGTTTAAGTGCAGTGTAGTGGTAAGCTTAGTGGTCTGGTCCAGTGAAGTGTGGCAGATATACGTGAAAATTGTAATTAAATGAATTAATGAGTTTGTGAGAAAAGCGTCATGGATAACGACAGCTGCCTCGAATTTTCGATAATTTATTGTGTCTACGCAAAAAAAAATTGCATGAAGAGACGGACCAGACCGCAAATCATGCTAAACCAAAGAATTAATTTTTCATGTTTTATTTTGTAATACAATAGTATTATATAAAAAAACATTAAAAATGAATTCTTTCATTTACTATGATTTGCGGTCTGGTCCGTCTCTCCATGCAATTGTTTTTGCATAGACACAATAAATTATCGAAAATTCGTGGCAGCTGTCGTTAGCCATGACGCTTTTCTCGCGGACTCATTAATTCATTTCACTACAATTTTCACGCATATCTGCTACACTTCACTGGACTAGACCGCAAAGCTTACCACTGCACTGCACTTAAACAAAAAAATTCTAACTTGTTTCATTGCAAATCCAAGCGATAATCCGAAAAGTACGAACGGATATGTCAAAATCGTGTTCGCGGCCATATTGCAGTCTATGCTATCTAATTGTTAGTTCCAGCTCCTGACGGTAGATTCGCGATTCACGGTTGTCGGTATAAGCGGATAAGCGGGCGTGAAGGCATAAGCATAAAGCGGGCCCCGAGACAAGACATTTTTTTATTCGACTCAATGTTGCTGTAGAATCTATGTTGGTTCCTCGATTGAAAGTTTATTTACTGTACCCGGCCACATGGATCGGTGGGATACGACTCGGCGCAGAACCAACGATACTTGGGAGTTGGAGGCAAAGCTGCCAGCAAGCGGCCGCAGCAGCACGACGCACACAAGCGCACGCCCGTGTACGTGTGACCGCCCGAGCTCGTGGAGCATCGGACAATAGAAGGAGACAGATATATGACTGTCTGTCTCTTTCGCTCTCGCTCGCGCTGCTACTGCTGCTAGTGCTCGGGCTGTCGCGCGATACATTTAAGTCTGACTGAGTCGAGCGCGTAACGTATATTAATTTGCGGTCGATGATAATTCAAATCCACGCAGTGACAAATTTTTTTTTCAGTAATTATTGCATTTTACGATTAATTAATTATTGTTATTTTATATTTTACATAATTTTGCTCTTTCTTGTTTTATTACGTATGTGATACGGGCCATGTTATACCTTATAAAAACCGTATCAGTACTATTGCTGCAAAGAATGGACTATAAAATGTAATGGTTGCTTAAAAAATTTGACACAACGAGAACTCGAACTGTCATCGGCCGTGGATGAGAGATATAACGCGCACGCTTCACTGATTATCGTTGTTAAGCTGCATTAGCAAATTAAGATACCCAAATTTGATTCAAAGCTTCTGAAAATAAAAAATATAACAGTTAATCCAACCAACCGCGTTAACGATTGTTGGAAGAATTACCAAAAGAATGCAATCCACTCTTGGCCAACGTGTACGTTATTTTCTTCTTTAGTATATATATATGTTTGGCAATATACTTAATAATTTATTAACACGAATTAAATGAAAGCAACGTTATGTTCTTTTTAATTATATGCATGTGTTTGTTATTATAATATCGCATAAATGTACGACGTACATGTTGTTGCTCGACGGAAACCGCGAGAAGGTGGTGGTTTCTTCCATCATCAAGAAAATATTAATAATTGTTAATTATAATGAAGCAAATACGACTAAAAAAACGACTAAGTACAACCCAACAAAGACTAACTAACAGTAATAGAACACCAATCTTTTAATTTCCTACTCAACAGTGTAAATATAACGTATATAAGTATCACGTATAACGTTGTGATTATAACGTATATGTAACATCACATTATCGAATAGGAAAGTATGACATTGATGCTATTACTCTTATTTGATGTTCGCTGGAAATTGTAATGTATATATACATTGAACTGGAATATATTCAAGTATCAATAAATGAAACAAACAATTATTTAATATTTTCTTACGTTAGTTCATAGAAACGGGAAAGTTATGCAAGAGCACGATAGAGTTCTCATTACTAACATTGAATAAAGCGTTCATACTTCACGTACTATATCTAACATGATACTTTAAGTAATAACAGGAAATTAAGCACCAGATTAGCGAAACACATTACATAAATAAAATTGACTGAAGACAACGGAGATGAAATACAATTTATTTAACACGTATCACTATGCATTTATTCATTACGCTTAATAATTCGTGCAAAATAAATAGTTTTTTATTTTTGGTTTCCAGAAAATTTGTTATGTTTGTATCAAACACTTTCGCGGTGAATTTGTGATTTCTTTGCGGTAAATAAATTGCATCACTAGGTTAGACATGTGGGTTGAAGTCATGTTATTGATTTATAATCCGATGCGTTTTGTGAATATGTCAATTCACTTTATCTGAATTAGGATGAACCTGAAAAAGTAAAGTAAAAAGAAATCTTCACGAAACGTCGGTTGCAAAAATCATGTACACACTGGTCCAACTCGGACGTCATACCTAGTTTTTAGGTGTATGTGTGTGCTTCGCCAATTATTCTTTTTTGCTTTAAATATTTTTTGATACATGTAATCAAATGCTGTTTCCAGCAAGAAATATCATATTTGTGAACGTTTTCATATATGAAAAAAATTAACAATTCTCAAATAGCATTTTTAAAAACTAAGTTTGTATTGTTTAGTGTTTTTATAATTACGCTTTTTCCTCATAAAACTGCACATTATGAAATAAGAGATTCTTCTCCTACAAAAAGTAGCGTTTATTGCACATTCTTATTGAACACATTTTCGCATGATAAGCATTGCAACTAAGAGAAAAGTTGAAGATTGCGATTTCAAATATTTCGTTTTATATGTAAACATTTGATTTATGAAAAAATTGAATATCTTTTTAGCCAATATCTTTTTAGCATAAATGTATGTCACTAAACGTTACAAAATCTATACACTTCACGTTGCTCGATTTAGTTATATTCGAGTGTCTATAGATGACAATAATAGGGTGTCCCTTATTTCTTGAATGAAACGTCGTGCTTCTTTTCATAGCAATCACGTAGTCCTAAGGTTGTTCCATGTTTTCTCGAAGTTGTTTCCGTGGATGTTTGTATAACGTTGCATGCGATTTTTGTGCAAGTTTATCGTAGGATATATATGCATAACTCTTCATGGTTCTTTCTTATGCTATTTCTTTTCTTGTCACATACATCCAATGAAATTATGCAGCTGTTTTGCTTGACAAAAGTGTTACAATAAATTAAATCGCACCAAAAATAGTGTATATCCTCACGTACAATATGTATGCACCTGTAATGTATCTTGATGTTGGCCTCGCTGTCTTACATTATGAACTGTATGTGCAAACTACATTTCATATAATCTGCGTGCAGGTTGTTTCAGTCTTCATTTTTGCGTAGGTATCCGTCTTCTTATGTAAAATCCACACGGAGCGATGACTACAATTGTTGGTCTTCTTGGGCACTTCAATTGAAATAATTTCCATTGTTACTCCCTCTTGTTTCTCGAAGAAACACCAATGGCACAAATTACGGATTGGGTGATAATAAGAATTATCTATACAAAAGTAATGAATGACACATTTCTACGTTGATTCTTGTAAGTTGTGCTAAGCGACAGTGCGAACAGATCCTCTTCTTTTAATCAACTCTTCAACTTCTATTGTTCATGCAGATATTATTATATATTCGATGTATCGTCTTGATAAAATGCTTACTCATCACTACATGAACGTTACAAACGCGCATTGGCAACATATCAGCATCAACAACAAACATAATACTTTTTATGTGCATTATGTCGCATGCATCTCTCCATTGAAGCGAAGTTTGTCGAAGTAATAGAGTTTATTCCGTGATGCGGTCCAATAATCGATAGAATATTTAATATCCTAGGCGATGCAACAATTATCGTTCATTTGTATGTTGTTGTATTCGTAGTGTCCGTATTAACGTTTTAAAAAGATAACAATAACGATGGCGATATACATTTTATTCGCTAAAAATATCTTAATAATTGTTTATAAACATAGAGAATTCTTTCAATTTCCTCTTACTTACAAAGCAGTTGTCGAAAAAGATTTATTAAACATCACATTTATATATTATCATTTTTTTAAGAATATTGCCGATTTTATTTCATGTAATGTTCACTTTTATGAGGGAAAATATTTATTTCAAAATAAGCTATTTAAAAAAAACGCTTGAGAAACGTTCAATTAAAAAGTGCTATATAACAAATTGTTCCATGTAGTTTTTTCATCACATTATTGCATTTTAAAATATGATATTTCTTGTTAAGAACAGTTTTTTGCATTTTTCTTGAAATATTTTAAATATTTATACGACGTATTATATAATTTATAATACTTGTGTGAACCATGAAAACATGGTTTAGAAGTGAAACAATTCTTTAAGTATATATTTCAACAGTATTATTGTGTGTGGATATACAAAGTCCTGGAAAATACTAATCTCTAAATGTCATAAAAAAGTACTAGCCGGAATAGTTATTCTATACATTTATATATAAATTGAGATACTGGCGTGCAAATATGTTATAATAATCTGTTTGTCATTTCTCATGAATATTGCCCATGCTTTTATGCCACAGACTGTAATGCAATGTACACCGAGAAACATTTGCATTTTCTAAATTAGAGTACCTATTCTATATTCTATAAGCTCTTTTAATATATATTCCTTCCAAGTGACGATATTCTTTGTAGAACTTAATGTTCATGGAATTTTCTTACTTTTAGTATGCACAGCTTAATCACGAAAACTCAACTTCTGCAAGGAGAATTAACTGTTTAAATAGATTTCCATACACTTTATGTCAACAGTGCATATACCCAAGGAATACATCGCAGTCTAAATGACATCATTTTGACTTCAAATAATATAATTTTGACAGTTAAGTGTTTCTTAGGTATTCCTTGGGTATACGTTTAATGTTTGTTCTGTGTATTTTTTCTAAAAATGGCTTACAAAGTGGCTGGGTGCCTGAAGGAAAATTTGACTGATATGATAGCAACATTTTTCTATTATACTTTGTTTTTGAAATAGAAATATTCCTGCTTGAGTTTTATCTTTAGAACGCCTAACAGCTTATGATTTTTGGCTTATGAAATTTGACTCTAAAACTATTTTTTGAAAAAATATACTTCGTACACTTTTTTTTTTCGTAATTACTTTTTTTTTTGTCAGGGAAGCTCCTAAAGGATAAATTAATCTTTTATTTTCAATATAATTCAGATCATTGTTTTAGTATTTTGCAATTTGTTTCAGTGAAATAGTAATAAAACAGGATTTTATGTGGTTAAAAATAAACATGTCGTTCATGATCCTGAAAGAAGAAAATTCTGATTTTATTGATAAAACTTTACACATCTGTGGAACAAAACATAATTTAAATGTTTCATTTGATACGCAGATCCTGAGACAATAAATATTTGCAACTTGTAAAATTGATCAATATAAACGTGAAAGATTGTAGTAAAGTTAATACCATGGATTGAACTGTCAAATATGAAAATAGATCTCCTTTTTCAATATTGTTACTATCATACATAACGAGAACTGTACTGGTGGCTTTGATGAAGAATGAATAAGAACAGCAATTTGCGTTACCTGTCAATTTTACTGCAAAGATCATTTCTAAATTTAATTTCGACGGTATGTGGAAGACAATCTTGCAGCGACACATGTCAAGTAAAAATTCCATAAAACTCGATAAACCTTTTTTGTTAACTTATTGTAAACAAAAGGAAATTTAAAGTATTCTCAATGTTTATGAATGGCTTATTAATATACTTTTCAAGAGAAAAGAGATAAATGTATATAGACTCACTGTTATCCTTTTCAAATAAATGCAAACAGCACAACTTAAAACGAACGATCAATTATCGTTGGGTCATTTAAGATAATAATTCAGTCTAATATTGGACTGAATTACAACGAAGTCAACTGCGTTACTTCGGCAAACTTCGCTTCTATGTACATTCTGCACATATATTGTAAAAAAATATATATACTAAAGAAGAAAATAACGTACACGTTGGCCAAGAATGGATTGCATTCTTTTGGTAGTTCTTCCAACAATCGTTAACGCGGTTAGTTGGATTAACTGTCATATTTTTAGTTTTCAGAAGCTTTGAATCAAATTTGGGTATCTTAATTTGTTAATGCAGCTTAACAACGATAATCAGTGAAGCGTGCGCGTTATATCTCTCATCCGCGGCCGATGACAGTTCGAGTTCTCGTTGTGTCAAATTTTTAAAGCAACCATTACATTTTATAGTCCATTCTTTGCAGCAATAGTACTGATACGGTTTTTATGAGGTATAACATGGCCCGTATCACATACGTAATAAAACAAGAAATAGCAAAATTATGTAAAATATAAAATAACAATAATTAATTAATCGTAAAATGCAATAATTACTGAAAAAAAAATTTGTCACTGCGTGGATTCGAATTATCATCGATCGCAAATTAACATACGTTACGCGCTCGTCTCCGTCAGAGTTAAATGTATCGCGCGACAGCCCGAGCACTAGTGGCAGTAGCAGCGCGCGCAGCCCGAAAGAGACAGACAGTCATATATCTGTCTCCCTCTATTGTCCGATGCTCCACGAGCTCGGGCGGTCACACGTACAAGGGCGTGCGCTTGTGTGCGTCGTGCTGCTGCGGCCGCTTTCTGGCAGCTCTGGTTGGAGGATCAATCAGGGCGACCAGGGCCCACATGTACCATGGCCCGCCACTGAAATCCTTACATCCTGCAATACCGATAACTGTTACTTTTCGCTGGATGCCTTGGTTGACACACTTGCTACAAGCAGCGCTAGCTACAATGTGTATTTTTTCCGCGAGAGGCGCTACCCTCGATTCTGAGTTGGTCACGTGTGCTCGATGACTCTTAATGTGGGACAAAATCCGTCAACCATTCCCTGCTACTAGAGAATCCCCCACTGCCGCTGTACGAGGTGCGAGAAACGGTTAGGTTAGACGGAGTCCGGCTGCCGGCAGGATACACGAGTGAGCGGGACTTGTAAATAGAAGCGACTGGGGGTAACAACCACCCCGTTTGCGCTTTTTTTACTGTATTTCAAGCAGGGGAAATTCAAGTCACGTGGTCTCTATGGTCCAAGAATCCGCAAGTGCGAGATAGATCTAAACATATCTAACACATTTTTCTCGGACTCATTTTCTGATAAATATCGTATTTATGGGATACCCTCCGTGCCATATTCACACAGTGAGCCCCACTTTCTTGATGTCCCTACAAAAATTTGGGTTCGAGATAGATGTGATGAAAGTTTTGAGGTGTTGGATCGAACCTCACGCATATTCGTTTTCTCTACACTGGTACTTTTGTGTGTAGCTGTCGCCCATTTCAAATTCTAAACAAACGTAATGAAACTCGAATATTGTTGTGCGGGCCTGGTACTCCACGAAAAAACCAAAACTGCGTTATAAAAAAAGATAATAGATTCGATGATCATATTTTTATTAATTTGTTATCTATCAAAACAATAAATTATCTACAATATAGATGCACGTTATCGCCGATAAAAGTTAATAAGTATTGTGCGTGTATAGTGCGGCGACAAAGCAGCGATAGTTATACTATATCTTCTTCTATAAGGAAAAAGTAATAAAAATAATCCACGCACGATATATCAATCGCAGGAACTGCGTCACCTTGTCGTTGGCTTCGACAGATATTTTATTACTTATGTGAATCGCGGATCAGTCAGTCAATTTATGATAAATTTCCAATTTTTTCTTTCACCAATGTTTTTATACAAACTTTTCTTGATGAATTTTTCTTACGCACGATCTCTCGGTTTCAACGAGGTACTAGGTTATTAAAAAAATAATAGTAATTTTAATTTAAGAAAATAAAACACGTCATTCCAGTAACATCTGTTTGTAAATATTTCCAATAAAACGTGATATAGAAAATATTAGTGATTCACATATCTTTAAGATGACGTAATAAAAACTTTGTCTCATTCTGATGGACATTTCATATATTCTCTGCCTATGACCAAATGGATAACTTTAGGAATATCGTCATCTTGTACAGCTTTTGGTTCTTGTTGCATTTGAAATTGTTATTGACAATTATTGATTGTAGAAAATGCAGGCATGCAGAATTTTTCGAGAATACATACCTACTATCCATTGCCTGGGCAATCTTCACAAACTATAGCAGAAGCCCGCAATCATCAACACATCAACTTTACTCCAGTTATTGATTCTTTGTTCAGTCCCAAAACTACGATAATAATAGTCGACAATCCTTACACCAACATTTCAAGTGTTAGTTGGCAGCCACAATTCTTGGATCGCTTGAGAATAAATTATACATCTTTGTCTAAAACCAGTGAGTGGTTTTTTTTTTAATACTGTACCTTTAATCAGATAGGTGTTTCATTATTTTTGTGAGGTTGTAAATGCTTAATTATGAATTTTTAGTAATTACTTTAGTTCTTACATTTTTGGTATATTGTTTAAAGGAAATTGTTTATTTTCACACTTGATAACAAGTTTCATAAACACGGACTACGAATAAAAAAAAAAGATCATTAAAAAATTGATTATAAATACAAAAATATTAAAAGACAGATGAAAGAATGATTTTTAAAAGTAATTAACCATGTCCATAGCTGTCTCGAATATAAAAACTTAATTTGATTATTTGCAGAATGCAAGAAGTACTGTGATAATATGGACAATGTAAGACCAGTTATACCCCTGATAGGAACATCAAATGAAGCATTGCCAAAGCACAGTGCAAGGGATAAGAAATCTTCCTTCACTGTGCGTCAGCTCGTTGCTGGAGAAAGGTAAACCGTTTCACACAAATATCCTCACGTCGTAGCTCTAGGCAGACAGAACAAAGAGAACAGTTTTATTTTTCTCTGCGGAGGGAGCCTTATCTCTCCAAATTGGGTGTTAACAACAGCGCACTGCACTCATGGTATTTTGTGAGTATTTTTGTTATCCAATCAGACGAAAATCTCAATTCTGATATCGAAAATCAAAGTCGTTCTCTTTAATATTAAATGTTTATGAAAAATTAATGTTTTACAGAAGTGGGGCAACGATTGCCCGACTAGGCATTGATCGTTTAAGCGAAAATGATGGAGAAATAGTTGCTATAAAGCGAACAATACGTCATACTTCGTACAGGCCTCCGGTTATGTACGCGGACATAGCACTCTTGGAACTTGCGAGATCAGTTACTTTCAGCATTACGATTAAACCCGCTTATCTACATCAGAAATATCACAATATTCCAATTTCTGCATGGGTATGCGAATGGGGAGCCACCGAATTTGGTAAAATTCGTATTTTCAGCCTTGAACTTGAAAGATTTTTATCAGATGTTATCTTGATTGCGATTTAATTGTTAAGCTGATGGTTTTTCTCAGACGAAAACGAGAGTGATACGTTACAGGAAGCTCGCCTCGATCTCGTGGATAACGTAGAGTGTGCCTTTAAACACCATCGCTCGATATCGGTGCCGGACGGCGTTGTTCCGAGTATGGTTTGTGCCGGAACTCCTCACAACAATTGGCATGAAGATACTTGTCACGGGGATTCCGGCGGACCTCTGCAGATAATTAATTCGGTGCACTCTTATGTTCACGAGATAGTCGGTATTACGAGCTTCGGGACCGGTTGCGCATTTCCAGATTTTCCCGGCGTTTACACCAGAGTGTCACACTACCTCGATTGGATCGAGCATATCGTATGGTCGGATAATAGCTAACGATTTATAAAATGTTTAGACAACACTCCGATTAAGTAGTTAAATCAAGACTTGTTCTATTCGAAAGGTAAAAAAATCGTTTTTTTTTTTTATTACTTTTCGATAACTTGTGGTACTTAAGTCTGTAGATCATGGAGCGCTTCACAAAAGTGCGCGCGAATGAAAATTGGCTAATTTCCAAACATTCTTGAATAGATAAAAATGTATTATGCCATGGAATGCTTTTAGAAAAAGGATGTGCGATTTAGGAAAATTCGCTGCACTCGGGTTCGCGAAACGAAAGTGAACGATATCGTCGTTGACTAGAAATTCCCATCAACTCGATCATTCTACTTGTCTCAGCTCCACTCGTAAGTCCGTGACGTACGATCGTGGACTGTGTGCCAGGTGAGTCCATCACCGTAGGGACCGTGACGCGATGGAAATAATACCTGCCACCAGCTCCTGAAAACAAAATTTCAAAATCCTGTGATTGCTCGAAATATTAAATCTTAATTTTATTTTACGATTGGGTAAAATGTGATGAAAAAAAAACATATAGTTTTTAATTTAACCAAAAAATTAGATTGTTCGTGTTAAATTTATCTTCAATTGTGAAATAAATTAAGACGATATGTTACATGTCGTCATTCTTTCTCAGGTTGCCATGTGTGCCAGAAAGATAGCGGAATTTTCCCATCCCGAATTTCTCCGCCACGATTGATCTTGAAGATGAAAAATGATGACAGTGATCTGTAGAATTATAGGACGTAGTTCACCGTTGTCATCTTTTATTCAAATGATGAATCGTGGCAGAGAAATTTGCGTTATAGTTGTTGTTACCAATCGAGTAGTACACGTACTATCACTGATGCCTGGATCACATTCTCTTGTGATTTAAAGGCGGATAGGTTAGTCATTAACCAGGAACCAATGACGCATACAGTACATCACCTTAACACAAGATCAATCTTAAAAGAAATGCAAATTTAATTTTCTTCCAGTTGTATTATTGAACGTTTCTATCGTCGAACCTACCTGCCCCGGAGTCCTAAAAATAGTCGCCAATTCTCTCGTGGACCGAAATCGTAAGGATTTCGATAAACTCTGCCTATCGTTTTATACTTTACGGACTCCGTGCTGTTTGTCCTCGCTTCGATGCTCGTCTCTCCCCTGGCAATGAGTCCGGCATGCCACCAAGTTAAAGATCCAAGAGCGGCGAACGTACCGATGCATATCAATCCAGCAAACACGATAACCCGACGTTTCCACTCTTTCTCCTTGGTTTCCTCCGCTTGTTTCGCAATATGGGCCACTTCGGCGGGACTCAGATGATCAAACGATTCCGTCTAAAAATAATGAGCAATTTTAATTCAAGATATCAAAACCTCTGCCTCGATAATCATTTATTATATCCATACGAACCATAGGTATTATCTGGGAGTTATTAATCCGTACGGGGTAACCGTCCAAATCAGGTTCCTCTTCGGGGAAGAACTCTTGATAAGCTATCTCAACACCAAAAATCATTATAAAAGATATTCCTAATACTGTGAAGGCCATATACTGGAGGAAGTGTCTATGATTGTAGTGACCGACGCAATTATTTAACCATGCTGAGTTTCTAGTCAAGGATAATCGTGCAGGTATCAAGAAATATTTCCTTCATAAAATGTCATTTTGCAAGTATAGGGTCAAATGCACACGCATTTTCATATGTTAAATTCGATATTGCTTGAAGTAATGTTGACAAACCGTTGTTTATTATGCAGCTGGTTGTAACATGCTACATAGACTAATTATCATTTTTATTGTATGAAACAAAACTGAAAAGGATACGACAGTGATGGTCCATCTTCAGTACACACTTGTTGCAAATTGAACAGTGATGAGTTCTAGGTGGCTTTGGCTTTATGCACTTCTTACAAATGCTCACGGCCTCTGGAATAAGTTCACCCTGAGGTGGACAACCAGCTGGGATTTTTACTCCCATGTAATAGTGGAAACAGACATTCACTAGCAGCCAGTTGCCAATAGTTAGTAATACTACTGTAACCAAAGGGCTTTTATCCCACCAGTAGGGAAGGCCTAACCAATAGGCAATGTACACTATAGTTGCAGTTAGAAGAGTCACCATTACAACAAATACCTGCAAGATTTATATATCGCTACAAGATGAAAAAATCTATGTAAGTTTACATGAAATATTAAAATGATATATACTTACAGGTCCCAAACAGGCAGTGAAATTCTCTACGAACCAAAATATAGGCTCCATGAGTATGTCACAGGCGTATCCCCAGTTCAGAAAATGATTGTAAAACAATGACTTAACGACAATAAGTAAATGAGCCCATCTCTGTTTAAGGCTTGATCTGCACTCGGAATACCTTGCATGGTCAATAATAGTTTATATTATTCCTCAAATTTTCAAGTGTACATATTTAATACATACCTCAATATCTTTGGTGTCCTGAAAAGGGCCCAACGAATTTTCGTCATAATTCTCCTTTGGGCTACGATCACCAACAGAAGTTCAATAATGTTCGGTTCTTTCAAGTTGATTGATCATTATGCTTTTTTTTTTGTTTCTTCTCGATATCGATGGGAAAATTCACGATCTATTACTATTCGATGTGGAAGCATTGCTAATCTTCTTAATTAAGATTAGAACTACATTGGTTTAACCAATTCGTAAATAATACGAAAAGGATGCAGGTGAAGTCGTGAATTATTAGTCCCTATAGAAAGGGTTTGGACACCGTACGATAGGGCCGCCATTTTGCTCAAGAAACTAGCAGCATGTAGTGTTCATCCATATGCACGCGAAAGTGTTCAGTTGCGCGCATGGGCTTCACAGATGTCTATACGTATAGTATAGACATCTGGATGGGCTTATTCACAGGCCTGGCACGAAAATGGTGGAACCAATCAGAAATCGCTTTGACATTGTCTATTCTATCTATAGGGAGTCTATGAATTATTATTGTGGAACGAATTCTGTGAGAAATTTAAAGTATTTGGTCGATTTTACATCGGTAAAATAGAGGATTTATATCGAAAAGTTAGACTTTTTTTGCAAAGGGAGCGAAAGTAAGAGAGTCAAATATCTCACACGAGAGATTTACGTTAATGCCAAAAGGGAAAAACAATTTATTAACATTTAAAAATTATTACTGCCAGGAGAGTATAAGCATAATAGCTGGCTTATGGCACTTACGTCATTCTTCCAGTAAGAAAAAACCCAGCCAGCTTATAAATATCGCTGTGTCTGTATCGCTAAAAAACAAACCTTTGATATTGTGTATTGAAAATTAAATTTCCATGTATATCTTATTATTAATATTATGCTTGCAATTCGAGCGATGCGAGTTGGCGTTCAAGGGCTTGGAGATGAAACAATCTTGAGATTGTTTATTTCAGTTTCGTTCATGGGTCCATAAAAGACCGACAGGATTTTATCGACAAAAAAAAATTTTTTTTTAATCATTTGGTCGTAAAAATTCGGCAGTCTAGCGGTATGATAAATCACAGTTTATAAAAGAGAAAAGGAGGGTGTTCGTCACCGGAGTTTCAGCGGCTATATTTGCACGCGATCGCCGTGTACAGCGGGTTGCGGATGCTCAGGCACCGTGATGTCGGGCAAAGTAAGAAATAAAATTTAAATATTACATTTTAATCTAATAAAATGAATGATTATCTGCATTATATCGTAATTTTGTGTATTTCATCTTAAGCGTGAATGTATTTCCATTCACGTGGGCCAAGCCGGAGTGCAGTTGGGTACAACTAGCTGGGAGCTCTATTGCCTGGAACATGGAATTCGACCTGATGGTCAGATGCAGGAGAATTCCTCCCGAGCACAGGATGACGATGGAATAGATGCGTTCTTCGTGCACCCAACTGCGGGAAAATATGTCCCGCGTGCGATAATGGTCGATCTAGAGCCTTCGGTGATCGGACAGTTTCAAAATTCACCGTACCGGCGTTTATTTCATCCAGAGCAGTTGATATGTGGAAAAGAAGATGCCGCGAATAATTACGCCCGTGGGCGTTACACCGTTGGCAAGAGACTCATTGAGACCGTCGCCGACAAGCTCAGACTTCTCGCTGAAAATTGCAACAGTCTCATTGGCTTCCTAGTATTTCACTCAGTTGGCGGAGGTGCGATTTTGTCAACCTTCGAATAGGGTCGTAAAAATATTATTGAAATTTTACGGCTAGCTATTCAATTTTATTATTTATAACGAACGTTTACGAATGCTCTTGCAAAATATTCGGTGGGGATAATACTATTAAAATGCCAGCCAACTATTGAATTTTAACGGTTATCTATATGATTTCAATAAAATGTTGACGATCGACGAATAAGGCTTTCCGTAAGGAATAATTTTTCATTTCACAGTTTATTTTTATTAACATGATTTTACACAGGCACTGGGTCAGGTTTCAATACTCTGCTCATGGAAAACATCTGCAATTGCTTCGGAAAGAAGAGTAAGCTCGAATTCACGATTTATCCATCGCCGACGATAAGTACAGCGGTCGTGGAGCCTTACAATGCGATTCTCACGACTCATACGACTCTCCACGACTCTGACTGCTCCTTTATGGTCGACAACGAGGCTCTGTACGATATATGCAGGAGAAAACTTGATCTCGACCGTCCGACGTACGCAAGTTTAAACCGTGTCATAAGTCAAGTGATTTCGTCGATAACAGCCAGTCTGCGCTTCAGCGGCTCTCTAAACGTCGATCTATCGGAATTTCAAACAAATCTCGTACCCTTTCCGCGCATACACTTTCCTCTTTGCGCTTACGCACCGATATCAAATGCCGCGAAGGTCGATCATAACACGATGACGGTCAACGAGCTAACGACCGAATGTTTCGAGCCTAAAAATCAAATGGTCAAGTGCGATCCTCGAAAGGGAAAATACATGGCGTGCTGTTTGCTCTATCGCGGCGACATCGTACCAAAAGACGTTAATTTCGCGATAGCCTGCATAAAACAGAAGCACGGTATACATTTTGTAGACTGGTGTCCCACAGGATTCAAGGTAAAGGCCGATAAGCTAAGAAGCTTCGTATGACCGAAGCGAGCGAACATCTATTATTTGCATTATTAAAATTAATTGTTATAGGTCGGTATCAATTGCCAGCCACCAACAGCAATACCCGGCGGCGATCAGGCGAGAGTTCAGCGGGCGGTCGCGATGCTCAGCAACACAACAGCGATATCCGGCGCCTGGCGAAGATTGAATCGGCAATTTAATCTTATGTACTCCCGACGAGCTTTCGTGCATTGGTATCAGGACGAAGGCATGGAATTGGATGAGTTTACAGAGGCCAGTGATAATATAGCTGCTCTAGAGATGGACTACAACGAAATGGCTAAAGACACCGACCTGACAGCCGACTACGTTACCAAGGAGGATGACGAATATTGAAAAAATTTTTTTATAACATTTTTCTTTATTCGCATGATTTTATTTGATTTTATAGTGAATTTTTAATTGCCACATGGACAGAATTATTTAAACTGAAACTCTAGATAAACGAATTATACCTTCTACCTCTAATTGATGTATTACGTATTAGGTTCTATATTATGTAATATCGTGTACTCGTGGGAAGTTTTCATCCATTGATATCAGAACGAAGCCATGGAATTGAACGAACTTACGGTGGTCAGTGAAAACATAGCGGCTCTCGAGACGGACTACAAAGAATTTACCAAAGAGCTCATAGTCGGCTACGATACCAAGAATGACGACAAATACCAACACAATATTTATAGTAACTACATCGTGCATTTTCTTAAAAATATAATTTATATTTATTTATTTTGTGCTTCGAAATTTTATAACGAATTTTAAATTATGAGACGGGTAGAATGATTTAGGCAAGGATTTCAGGTAAACAGTTTATTGCCAGCATTTTTAATTATTATTTATCGTCTCAATTTTCATCGTTTCTATCTCTATGTTATTCAATAAATTTATAATTATCAACGAGGCAAGCGTTAACGAGATACAAAGGTACATTATATGGTTTCACCGTTGAGTGGCCACGCGTTAGCAGTAAATGCCCACGCCCTTAATTCGCACTGAACTTTGCACAAACCTTTCTTTCGAGTAGACTCTCGAATGAGCCTTAATAAAATTTCTTTTTTTTTGTATATATACATTTATATTTATCGTAGTGAACTTAATGTATAACATCATCTAAATAGTAATAAGGTACAGGAGAATCACACGACGCAGGGCCGCCCGGGGCCGCGTTTCTCTTATGCTTGGTCGGCTCTAGCAATTGCGTTTCCTTTCTCCCTCCGATATTCATGTGCATATTCATTCTACTCGCATGGCCAAAAAGCGTCAAATATTGTAATGTTACGTCTAATTTTCCCGACACAAGATTGGAAGAAGTTTGAAATCCGAAATGCAGGTCATCGAGTCTTGCCGTTCGCCCAAAACGAGTTTAATAAACGATAAAAGGGATGATGCAGAACCCCTGAAAGGTGAATTAATAATGATGTTCTGTCGACAAGAAGAGTACAAACTTTAATATTTACTTAAACGTTTTGTTGAAATTCCGGTGTTGATTAGACTTTTGCACGATTTTTCGGCGCACTATACTTCGTACATCACTATATATATTACTCTTATATATAGTGATCTATCTTATCTTCGGTTTGTGCTGATCTCTCATTTATTTTATAATAATTTGATAGTACTGTGTTTTCTATTGTCTATTATTCTTTTTATCATGGTGTATACGATAGTAAATTGATGGACCGCTATCGTTATCACGTGCTTGAAAGACTGGGTAGGCGGTGTGGGAGGTATATATATTTACAAGGACTCGATTGCTTTTCCGTTAAGGATACACCAGAAACTTGCTTCTATTTTTCAACGTTCAATAGTTTCCTGAACTCTAACCGCATCGTTGTTACCGTGACAAATTATGATCTTTGGAGGTGACCGTAACAATTCAAAGGACTTCCTCGTTGGTCCTCGTAATAGTATCGGCTGAAGGACCTCATAACACGGTGTCGAGAGTGTCGAGACTCTTCAGGAGTTGCTCGTCCTTCGAGCACCATTGAACCAGCTCCTCGATCGTAACAACGCCATCTTTGTTTGCGTCGATTAGCTAACAAAACCGGAATGAGGAAGAATTATCTCTGCATTTCCACATAATAAGAATTTATCTTATAATATTCAAGTGAGGCAGAGCTGACCATTTATTCGAATAGCGATATTTCTAAATTATGTATTAAAAATTAAGGAAGTTAAGTGACGGTGACGTGGATGATGTAGGGGAGGTAGTGTTCGACAGGAGGCGCAGGTAATCTGCGAACGCGTGTAATAAGCGAGACGATGTGAAGTACATTCTCAGTGTCCTATCTCACTCACACCCACATACTCGTATGTTTCACATTGTTTTAATGTCAAGTGCCACATAATTCTGATCAGTATTTTCTCAGACGACATTTTATAAAACTCTATGAATTTACATTTAATTAGTGCACAGAGTGACGCGATGCATATTCGAGAATTTTGCAAAATAATATTTTACAGTTTTATAATAATATTTCTGGAAACTTTTTTTGCGAATTCAGTGAAATCGCGGGTATTTACTGCTTATTTCAAGTGAAGAAAGCTTGTCGCACTTCACCTTAAGGGGCTATACCAGTGTGACACTTTCAAAAAATCGATTTTTTTGTTGCCTTTTTCGACAGTTTATACTTTGAAGAATATCCTGTAAAAATGTCAAGGCCCTATCTTTAATACTCCTGAATGGCAGCCTTCTAAAGAGCAACCACTCGTAGGTATAAGATGACCCATCTGCCTGGAGGCAGAGCTCGGAGCTGACGTGATGTTACCTGATTCTTTGGTCACTATAGGGGGAGGGGACACTATAGAGCCCCTATAGGGCCATTTGAAATCAGCGTTGTCATTTAAAAGGTACTCTGGAGTCGTTCAACGCAGTTAAACGAACCAAAGGTTTAGGAGAAAGGAGTAAGAATACCGTGAAGTTAACTGACAAAGTTATTAATAAACTCCAGAAATACTATGGATTGGCAATTACCAGGCATCAAGATAATGTTGATGAAATGTATCAAGAAATTTGGGCTACCTTGCATCATTTGTCTTCGACAGACGCAAATCCGAACCACGGAAATTGCCCTGCAGGTGCGAATAGCTGGTGCTCATATCGCCGCGCGAAAGCTCGAGGAATGGACGTATCAAAGTTCAAACATGATTATCTGCCACTTGACAAGGGTATTACGAAAGCTTTGGAACCTATTTATACTGACTTGAGTTCAAGGGAATTACTAGAGCGATGCAAAGGAGGGAACACGCCGAATAACAATGAAAGTTATAACGGCTTGCTCTGGCACTTTGCTCCAAAGCACCTTCATAATGGATTGAAAACGATCGAGCTCGCTAATTTCCTTGCAGTCTCAATATTTAACGATGGTTTTTATGCTATTCTAAAAATACTACAAGTAATGGACGTCATCATCGGTCCTATTGCAAAAGAATATGCCATGGAGAGAGATGACAGCCGAA
Source organism: Cylloceria caligata (assembly GCA_963942595.1). Lineage (NCBI taxonomy): Eukaryota > Metazoa > Arthropoda > Insecta > Hymenoptera > Ichneumonidae > Cylloceria > Cylloceria caligata. The sequence goes on from OZ012710.1 coordinate 21,842,589, forward strand.
TCAACCAGGCGGAGTTACGTCATGAAGCATCCTCAAAAGAGGGACGAACAGCTCGGAGAAAAGCTTCAGCCTCTCAGCAGGCATTATTCGAGGAAGAGGAGGGTCCATTGTATGGGCCAGAAATAACTGAATAGCAGTTTTTATAGTAAATATCATTTTATCTTGCAAAAATCGATAGTTAAATCTTTAAACGCGTTTTTCTCAAAATGAGATTTTTCAAATTTGCTGACATTGTAACTCAAAGAGCAATTATCCAATTGACTTGAAATTTGAACTGAGTACTCTTGAATACATTTACACTATAATGACTCAGGACATTTTTAATTGGATGGGAATTGACGATTTGGCATTGAAAAAAACGACCATTTTTAGGCAAAAAAACAGACTTTTTTTTCATAACTACGCCATTTTGTTAGATTTTGATATTTTTCAAAAATCCTGCGGCATTGTACAGGAAATACCTTCCAGTTTAACGACATTTTTTCCTTTCCCGGTTTGAGCTACTCAATCGGCCGGAATCATGTCAGCAGTGGAGAAACTTTTTTTTTTTGCGTCTCCGAAGGCAGCGCATAAGTCGCCTGGATCTCAATATTTTTCTATGAAAAAATTATGTTATATAGGTCAAATATAGCCAAATATATTATTAATTTTACGAAACATTTAATTGAGTACTTTTCTTCCAAAAAATTCCCAAAAATTACCCAAAATTTCAGCGTTCACACTGGTATAGCCCCTTAAGGGGAAGTGAAAAATATTTCTCCGTGTTTCACTCTCAACCCACCGTAAGTGCCATTTTTCTCTACCTCTCTTGTATACATACATGCTTTATCTTGCCTTAAGGCGATATGGTACATGTCGTGTGTCTCTTTCAGAAACGTGCTATACGTACGATCGAGATAGCAGACTTTTCCCATCGCATATTTCCCCACCACGATTGATCTATCGGATAAAAGCCGAAAACCTCGCAGAGAACAGTGATGTTAACAATCCTATAGGTTCTCGACTTTTATCCGATAGATCAACCGTGGCGGATAAATTTGTAAGTAGGAAGATCGATACCTCTCATCCGTACGGCAATCCGAGAGAGACACATGATATGTAGCACATAACCTTAAAGCGGGGTAAAATATGCATGGAACCAATGGCGTAGCTACCTAGGGGCTAGGCGGGGCAGTGCCCCGGGGCCCTCAAGCTCAGGGGGCCCTCGAATCCTTACCAGAAATATCGATCGAACTGAACTTTTGGAAATTTCTCCCATTTTCAAAATAAATATGACAGGTTGCAACCCCACTTTAATCATGACAACTCAGTTGAGAGAAATGCAAAAGTTATGCCTAGGGAATTCCCCTAAATTCTTTCTGTAGGTTAGCAGTGTTGTCAATTTGACGGATAGTGATATGTGCGTTTTATTATTCATCGATGTGCGTTTTATTGTGAATTCGAGTTAAGATTTTTTTTTCGAGAACGGTTAAAAAATTAATGCTGTATCAGGAGTAAGTAAGCTAATGTCAATAAACTTTTTTGTACTGGTCAATATAGTGGTTCAATTTTATTTGATTTTACCACTCATGTTGATGTCCGTTAAGTCAATAAATCGTGTCAAATCTATAGATTTCGGCTACAGCTCATTGTATAACGCGAAATATCGTGAAAAAATGCAAGTCACCTGCAGTAGGTACATTAATTCAGGTCCGCGGGCAGGAGATCGTTCATGGTCTCCACCGATAAATGTGGTAACACTAACGGTGATAATTTTTTTTCCGGGGATTCCCCACCGACACTTGTAGCGTATCATTGTGTTTCTCTTTCCTTTTATTTTACTTTTAACGTCGTCAGTGAACAGTGAGTACCTACCTACTCGAGCACAATCTAATATTGTATTGTTTAAATAAATTAGAAAACTAAAATTATGGTCAAAAAGAAGAAACCCAGTGGTGCATTTAAACGCAAACAACGCCAAGAAAGAGAAGATAGTAAACAAAAATTGCCCAAAATTGACAAGTTTTTTAGTCAGCCTTCTGCAAGTACATCATACATGGTCCAGTAGGGTCAATACGATATCTGCAATAAAACTTCGTTATTTTGATATTATCAAAGCATTATCAGAAATAGTTCTAAAGAGTCCTAATAAAGATGAGCGTAGTGAAGCAGAGAGTATTAAAACAAAAATGCTAAATTTCGAGTTCGTGTTGCTTTGCGAATTCATGCACAGTGTATTGAACGACATCAATTATGCATCCAAAACTTTACAAAAATGCGACATCAATTTGGGCGAGGCGAGTAAAGTTTTAGCAGAGACCAAAGCAAAGTTGCAAATTTATAGAAATGATTTCGAATTATTTAAGTGCAAAGCCAGTGAAACTGCAAGAAAATATGGTATTGATACCCATTTTCAAGAAAAAAGGCAAAGAAAAGTTAAAAAACATTTTGGTGAATTAGCTGCTGATCACCGATTTCCAAACCGAGAAAAAATATTTAAAATTGAGATTTTCAATAATGTACTAGACACAGTAATATCTCAATTAGATACACGTTTTATTGGTATGAGTGCAGTCTGTCATATATTCGATTTTCTAACGCCAACATTTTTATTACATGTTGATGAAGCAACTTTATTACAAAAGTGTGACGAATTCCAAAGAAAATATTCAGATATAATAGGCCCTAGTTTTTCACTTCAATTTATTAATATTTACCACCTAGTTTTACCTCAACTAACTCAAGCATGGACTGTTCACCAATTATGTAAGGAAATAATGAGCAAATATGGAGTGCTAGAATGCGACCTAACGGAGGTATTTACAGCAATGTTATTATTCTTTACAATTCCTGTCACTTCTGCAGCAGCTGAAAGGTCATTTAGCAAATTAAGAATAATAAAAAATTATTTAAGAAATAATATGGGCCAAACTCGACTCCGACATTTATCGCTAATAGCAATTGAAAACAAAACCGCATCAAGCCTGGATTTAAACGAAGTCGTTGATACTTTTGCGATAACTAAAGGTAGGAAAAAATTGTAAATATAATTGTTATTTAGTTAGTTGGTAGGTCCGACCTTTATATAATAAACCCTTGAATCTTCTCTATTTCGTTTTATTAGCCAAACCTACACCAAGTATTAATTGTAATTTATGTTGTTACTGTTTTATATTTTTATTACCTGCCCTGCAGTGCACAAAAAAGAGCTTAAGTAGCTTAGCATTTTTAAAGTATTTGTATATTTCATATTTTTATTTGATAAAACCTAATCAGTTTACATAGCAGTGGGGCCCCATTTTTTAATTTGCCCCAGGGCCCTTGGTTACCTAGCTACGCCACTGCATGGAACCCAAAGAGATAGAACAGTATGACGCTCACGACAGAGTGAGAGAAACACTGAGAACATGTTTCAGATTAGTTGTATCTTTCTTGCTACCATACATATTTCACATCGTCTTAAGATTATGTGCTACACGGACTGAGTGACCGTGAGTGTCAGAAAGGAAGAGAGAGAGAGAGCGAGAACGACAGAAATGTATACAACACATTGTCTTGAAGATAAATATAGCAGTTGTGATTGCACTCTTTAGCTTTTCCAAACTTCAAGTGTTTGCAATTAGGGGAATAACTATTGAAACACCTTCGATCTTATATAGTCTTACTATAGCAATAGAATATGATTTGACATTCTCGCTCCTAAAATATCTTAAATAAGAGAATAAGTGCGAAAGCTGCGGGTGTTTGTAACGAATTTCTACAATTTTTAGCGCAAAAGTAAAAGTTTATAGAAATTGTTGACGAGTAACGTTTATAAAGTTGCAAAATAATTTATGAAATATGATTGATGCCATAAAATGAAATACGCGACCCTCGGGCTGGCCATAACCGACAGCATACATCTGACCTATCTCGGAACTTATGTGGCAGATTGTTTTAAAATTTGGATATGTCAATACGAAAAGTGTGCCGTGATAACCGACCCGCCATGCTGGCAGAACGCAGTTTTTTATGACCGGTCAAACGACATTGTGCTGACTATGTTTAAGGGATCATCTCAGTGTGAAATTTTCAAAAAATCGTTTTTTTTTATTATCGGATAGTATACACGGTTACAAACATGCTGTTAAATTTTTTAATCGAAATTCGAATTATTTTCGTCACTACAGCATTTCTTAGAGAAAGGGAACATAGCGTCACATCTGCCGCGTCCGTCCGGTCGTTCAACCGTTATTCCTTTTGTTGTGCTCTTACCTACGCGTGACCTTCTATCGGTATTCAGTTCTTTAAATTTAAAAATTCTTTAAACTTCTGAAGCCGATTTACGAAAATTTAACTACAGACGATTTGTTGGAAAGATGTACGGGCGCCAACACGCAGAATAACAATGAAAGTTTCAATCATTGCGTGTGGCAACTCGTTCCGAAACACATTTTCTGCGGAAAACAAACTGTGGAAATTGCTACATATTGTGCAGCTTGCACCTTTAATGAAGGATACGATGCTATTCTTAAAATCATGGAGGCAATGGGTTGCACCATAGGACCGATAGCGGCTGACTTCGCTGCGAAGTACAAGGCAGAGCGCATCGCAACCGCGGAACGGCGAAGCTCTTTGGACAGTAAAGAGGCAAGAACAGCTCGTCGACAAGAAATGTCCGCCGAAAATGAGGAGTTCGAAGAAGCCGAAGGGATATTGTATGGACCTGGCATCGCCGATTGATCGTAAGTGAATGATTTATCTGAAAATTCCTGATCTCAAAGTTTAAGCGCGTTTTTCTCGGAATGGTGTTTTCAAAACGGTGTCCGCTGCCGAGAGAAGAGTTTTCAAGCTATCGATTTCAAAGTTTTACAGAACATTCTTCTTGTCATTCTCTATCGTCCTATGGAAGCTTTTTTTTTTTTTTCAACTTCCTATTTTTTTTCTCGAAAAACTGTCGAAAAAAAGGCCAAATTCACTACTTTTTGTTCAAATCGCCGCCATTTTGTCAAAAAAATTTTTTTTTAAAAAGCCTCCATAGGACGATAGCGGCTTTCCTACAGATTAATAATCTTTTTGAAATTGTTGTTTCAGATCAAAATTGAGCCCGGAAAAGTGGACACCGATTAGAACTCTTTTTTTTTTTACAACATTTTTGATAATTAATAACAATAATAAAAAACTAAAAAATCACCGCAACAAAAATCATTTTGTATTCTTCATCGCTGCTTTAATTTGTTAAAAAAAACCCAGACCGATTAGGATATCCTAACCATGAAAAAAAAAATCACGAAAATCAGTGATTTTTCGGGCGGTCATACTGAGATGATCCCTTAATGCCAGTACTGTGCCTGCACGGTTCCTGCACGCTGTGGCAGCTAACGTCATGCCGGAACCGTACGGGCACAGTGCTGGATTTTAGCACACCGTGCCGGCAGAATATCGTTAGAACCGGTCGTAGAAGACTACGTTCTGCCGAACGTTTCGGTAGGTCTCTATCAGAGATTTTTCGTTCAAACATACTTTGTTGGTATGGGTGTCCGTATCCTCAAGTGAGTAACTATGCTGGAAATTGAGTTTTTTCATAGTCTATTTTCCTATAAAAAATATGTAACTTTTATGAAGTTTGGCATTATCTTCAGAGCAGGATGATGAAATATCATCACACTTTTTATTCTACAAATAAAGCTCAAATGTCACTTAATTGATGCTGAAAATGATGATCGATTAATTAGAATGAAATGTGATTAAATATTTCATTATTGTAATTATCGAATTTTCAAGTTCAATATTAATTTTTATTTTAATCCAGTAATCGATCGAATAAAAATTGTACGCCTCCAGTGACGCAATGGAAGCTGTATCTTACGTGGAAAATGCGATCAACGTGCTCTCTAGCTGCCGTTTGAGGTTCCGCAATTTGGGGCTGAGTGTAACGCCCGAGCATCTCGTAGATCGAGCCAACGACGTCTAGCATTTCCTCCTTGCTGATTAGACCATCGCCATCCAGATCGTAAAGACCAAAAACCCACTGAAGCTTTTCTTCAATTGAGCCTCTCGATACTTTGGATAGGATTGACAGGAACTCCTGCGAAAAAGTAGCCACGTGACGTTTAGGCCCCTTTTTCTTAATTCATATGTAAAAACTACTTACTAATTTATGCGCATTTGTAAAATGTATCAATCCTAAACGGTTGGAGTGGGTTAATTAAAAAAATTCCAACGAACATTGTGAATCCATTCATTTTTTAATTTTTCGCGAGTTTTGCATTGTTTACATACATATTTTACTGACTTCAAAATATTAAAACAAAGTTGTATATACGTCATACTTTTTCTTTTTGTCTAACAAAAAAATTGATATACTTTTGAACCATTTCATAGTAGCGGGTGAGAACACTCTCGCCTAAAGAAGCTTTGTTTTCGTGAAATTCTGTTTTTTTTCTCTCGAGATTTTGAGGTAAACGTGTTCAGGAATGTCCCCAAACATAAAAAATGACGCATTTAGAAAAAAGATCTGGATGCGTGTGGTGGTGCCTGCGCTCGCGTGTCTGATGGGTATGCATATCATTTAAACGTCTATAATTTAAGAACGGCTTGCGATATCAAGCTTTAATTTATCACGCAAGTATAGAGGTCAATTTTCATTATTTAAACCAATTTTTGAGATATTGAATTTTAGGAGATTAAAAACCTGATTTTTTTTTAATTTTAAGAAAATTTACTAAAAAGTTCTGTGTCGAATAAATTTTGAGTTATTGAATTACATTTTTTTGAGTATGTATGTGTATCAAAAAAGATGTAAACACGTCAGATGGCTCAAATTCTGAGCGATCAAGCTGAAAGTTCACACACGAGTCGAGTTCATATCAATTCGCGCTGAACACGAATTTGATATCAGTTTTAACTTAAAATCAAACCGGACATTGACGTTTTCTTGTACTTACAATGCTTTCTCTATAAGGAAACCAGAAGTTACAAAATATCTCTCTTCCTCTTAAGGCAAGCATTATGAGTAAAAGAAATTGACGGGAAAGCAATGAGAAAATTTGTATTTTCAGGTTATTTATGAGAAGCAACGTGAATTATTTTCAATCATAACAGAGCGCGTGAGGAAAAGATTTCGTGAAGGTTTGTTTCATTTATGTTTTTAACAAATTTAGCACCATCCTTACAATTGTATTTAAAGAAAACAATTCCGAGCTTCTTACCTCAAAGCTAATCTTTCCGGATGGCTTTCTCTTCATCGTGTTGAATACGTAGTGCGCGTACTGACTCGCATCTAAAGAAAGTATTTCACGTGTATTTTCATATTTTCACTGCCAAAAGACAAGCCCGCAAGTCGATGTCTTAAAGTAGTTTCCAAGCGAAGAAGACGTCTGTCTGTCTAACGTAGTACCGGCCCCACGGGGCAAGCTTGCTCAGGAGGAAATGAGTTAGAGCGAGGAAACTCTGATATCGAGAAAATTAGGGTCTGACATAGTACAATAATAAATATTTGGAGTTTCGGACGGAACAGGCTGACGTTTGCATGATATACAGGGTGCACCACCTTTTATGTCTGTATGTAAACATTGGATAACTTTAAAAAAAACAACCGATTTCCACATATGAGGTATTTTTATTCAATTTGGTCCTTTACAATTTATTTGGACTAGATCTTGAATGCAACATCAATCAAGTGGCCGCCTCTGTTGGCCAAAGCAAAATGTGCCCTTTTTGCTGCATTTTCCATCACTTTTTCGAGCATCTTGGGCGGTATAGCGATGATTTCGGCACGAATGTTTGCCTTGAGCTCGTCAATGGTCTGAGACTTGTTGGCGTACACTTTTCTTTTCAAATAACCCCACAAAAAGAAGTCCGGAGGAGTCAAATCTGGAGATCTGGGTGGCCAGTCAATGCCGCCATTTTTTGACATCACACGTCCAGGGAATTTCGTCGCAGAAACTGCATTGTTTGATTTGCAGTGTGGCATGGCGCACCGTCTTGTTGAAACCAGTAACCGTCCAGACCTTTTTCACACATTTGTGGGCAGACATAATGAGCTAACATCCACCGATATCGATTCCCATCGACTGTTTCACCTTCTCTGAAGAAAAATGGCCCAATGATGGTTTTGACGCTAACGCCGGCCCAAACAGTCACTTTTTGGTCATGCAATGGTGTTTCATGGATCTCGTGTGGATTCTCCGTTCCCGAAATGCGGCAATTTTGCTTGTTAACGACGCGGAGTGTGTTAAACGGGCCGCGTCGGTCATCAAAATTTGCTTCCAAAAATCAGGTTCAGTGTCAACCATTCAAGCGACTGTTTGGCCGTATTCCAAGCGACGTGGACGACTCATGGTTAAGATTGTACTGAATTGACGTTTCAAAAACATGTCTACTTAAGTCAATCGGTTGATAAATGTCAAAGTTATTCAATGTTTACATACCGTCATAAAATATGGGGCACCCTGTATGTAGAGCAGAAGAATGGAATCGAAATTGGTCAGGCGTTAATGCCTAACCGTGCCGAAAAAGTATTATCGATGAATGAAAAATTGTAAAAATGACAATAATATCGTTTTTTTAAGGTTCTTTGTTATTACCATATAGATGGATTGGACTCACCACCCTGAGGAAAAAATTGCGAAAAGATTTGCTTGAAGGCTTCTTCGCCGACGAGACCGGTCGGGCATTCCTGCTTGAAGCCGCGGTAGATGAGCTGTATTTCCTTGCGAGTGAATCTCGTCGTAGCGGCAAGCGTTGCCAACTCTTCTGGTCTGTGTCGACCACCTAGGGCAAGACTGGCTGCTGTAGAACCCCCTAAAACGCCCCCGACATCCTCAAGCTCGTCCTCTGCAAGAGTCAACGATCCTCAACTCCTTAAGACTGTTCCGCACACGTTCGAGAGAGATGCTCTTCCGTAACAAAAGTTTATTCCAGTCGAAGAGTGAGCCAAGTACTTGGCAATTTAATTACAAGAATATATAGTGCGGCGGATGTCAATTTCATTTCTGAGAGAATCAAAGTAGACGATCAGAAGAGCTAGATAAATACTCTTTTTTCATGAGACACGTGCGAGACGGTGTGCCAGAGATAGTGCAGAGATGCTAGGTAAGAGAGATATACAGGGTGGCCGATTTATCTGAAGACATTGAAATATTTCGAAAACTACGCATCGGATCGAAAAAAGTTCTGAATAAAATTTGTTCACCTGGAAGAGGGTCATCCAATGATACCAAAATCGACCCCTCACCCCCACCCCTGGGGTGGGGGTGACGGCAACTTTGAAATCGTAAATGGGAACCCCTATTTTTTATTGCAGATTCGGATTCCCTATAAAAAATAAGTAACTTTTATCTGAATTTAGTTATGTTATTCCGTAAAAGCAATTTGCAATAACCAGAGTTGCGTACATGTATTTTTTGTTTAGCAATTCGCTTAATTATTTTCATACTGAGTTACAGTATAAAAATTGTTTTGAAGAAGAAATTGAAAGCTTAATACCAAAATGGCGTAATCTGTAAAAATGAAATCAAGATATAAACCTTTAAAACATTGCAAAACCTAAAGGGTGCCCAAAAACCGGTACTCACCGGTACCGGTACCATATGTAGTTACAGAGACTGAAAATAATTGTTATTATAAAACAATTAATAATAAATTAATTGCAAGAAAAATGAACTAAGAATGTGCCTATATATACCGAAGATATAGTAATATACGTGAAATGCAGAGGTAGATTGGAGTGAAAAGGGGAGAGAGCGAAATCGCAATGATTATAACTAATATACCAAGAACCCTGAAAAGAGCTCCGGGGATTTATTTAACGATCAACAATAAAGCTATGGCTACAGGAACTAATGAAGACGTTATATCGAAGTGAGCCTAAGATAAGACGCAGGGATGATGCATCGCTACGCGCTTCTAAATAGTCAACTCGATAGCACGAGGGGCGCATCTTGTGTCCTGGATATGGGCTCTCAAGGATATGTGAATATTTACAGGCGACTATGTATAGTGAATCGATCGAGGTGAGCGCGTCGCATCGTCGATCGAGTACCAACTCTTTGCTTATAACGAGTTGTAACACCCATATTGCATACGCAAATATATTATACATGTGAGTAATGTAGTCATCTCTTTCTCTACGTGATTTCTACACTGCATCTAGAGGTGAGCGTATCTTTAAAGACTTGGAAATACGGACTTTTGTTTATTCATTATTAGTTATTATATAAAAACAGTAACGGGTATTGTAAATAACGGCATGTTTTTATTTGATATACATTCATTAAAAACTTTATTTTTCAATGAACTTAATAAAAGAAATAATTTAATATAAGCCTAACGTACAACAGTAACGATCGTTACTTTTTTACAAAATAATAATTGGTAGTAAATAAATTATGAGATGAATAAATAACAAGTTCGTATTATATGTGTGCGCCCATTCGTTCATGCAGCATTTCAAAGATTCATCGTATATACTATGTAATGTGCAGAGGGATGTATGTCAAGTCGAAAGTCTTATTGCATGTGCCAAATGATTGCACCATTCTCGAAATACGCGCCATGAGATCCAGTTTTAATGATCTGACTTAATTCTGCCAGTTCACCCGGTTTTATTGCGTAGAAGACCAAGCAGGTTGCATTGACGGAATACTTTTAATAGACCGAGTAGAAGGCAAAGTTCGGATTCTGCCATTACTTTTTAATTCCCTCTCTTCATTTATTTATCCCATAAGTTATTTAATCTTAATCTTCTGTTTCAAATGAGCTATTCCGCTACCAATTTAAAATCTGAACATTATATTGAAAAAAAAAACACGAACTCTTACGTATGCAGAACGAAAGAGGGACGCTTTATTATAATACACGCGCGAGGCCCGTGTCCCTGCGCATTCTTCGGAGTGTGCACGGACGTATTCCTGAGGTTCGATGAGAAAAGGGGCGCCATTGTATATATATTATCTATATGTAGTAAATATATCTCACCGCTGCCGCCGCGTAGAAGAATCCAGCCGTTTCCCAAGCCCTGAATATTCTAAATCCCTCGGAACCTAATGAACCTAAAAACGAGGTGCACAGGAGGTTTAGTCTATGTCAGTGATCGGGTTAGGGGTGGGCCTATGGCAGATTGCAAGGTCGCTACGTACAATCTATCATTGAACATCCCCTGTCCATATTATTAATATCCTCACGTATCTATCATTGAACCCCCTGACCCTATAGGTCTGGAGGCCGCGACTGCAAGGGGAACTTCGCTTGTGTTTGTGAGTAGCTGTGTAATTTGGCCCTGGTCTTCCCGATTCTTGAAACAGCGGCGGCGGCGAGATATTATTATAATATAAAGATATATATATATATCTACTATGTCTTTGTTGTAGACGTATACGTATTCACTATACTCCATCGCGTGTACGCGCAAAACGCACCGAGGAGCGCAGAAAGAGCTCTCGATCCCGGGCATCTGGGTTGCCATGACAACCGGGCCAGTTCTCTTACTCCGTGGCCTCCATATTCAACCCCCGAGCTTCAACACACAAGTCAGCACTTTGTACGATCAAGCTGCGATCCTTGAGTGGGTTTCTCTCGAGGCAGAAGAGGACAAGGACGAGAGGAGGAGCAGAGGACGTAGAGGATGGGAGCATAAGGACCAGAGAATAACAGAGAGCAGAGATGAGAAAAACCCAGTCCGCTGTGATAGCACCGAGTGCTTCCGTTGCATATAGTGATACTGTTGTACATACGAAGTCTTGAGTCGCCCATTTTATCCAGAGCTCAGGCTCGCTCGCTCGGTCGGTCAGTCGGTCGGTCTGTCGGTCTGTCTGTCTGCTGTCTGTCTGTGTGTCTCTCTCTTTCTTTCTTTCTTTCTGTATGTTTTAGTAGATCAAATGTACTCAGGTCTTTCTAGGCAAGTAGTATATGGGTATAACGGCCGAGAGGCTCTACTCGTGTGTGCGACCGACCACACATAAATATTCTCTCAATTTAGGAGGTGAAGATAGCTCTGACGAGGTATCGTATGGAGACGATAGATGTGCGCGAGTAAAGGTGAAACGGTAAGAGTATAAGATCAGAGAAGAGGGCATAACGAGAGGACTCTTTAATAATTTTATTACCACACCTAGTGTCCCGGCACCCCTTGACTACCGCTCTTGAAACACCGATGGCATAGTGGTATCGAAGATCATTACGTCGCGGTTACACACTCAAACTTATCGTGACGAGAGGTAGCACCGAGCAACGACACAATACCGCGCGGCGAGGTCCCCGTCGGCGTTGTTCTTTAGTATCGACTGGTACAATTACTTGATGAGAAAATTCTCGAGCGAGCACTACAGTCAATAGAAAATGAGATAGCGATGCGAAAAGAGGGAGAACGAGAGGGGCACATACGTATATATATATGTGTGCTGATGGCTATTGTTGTGTGCACCTAACTTACTTTTCTCACGGCCCTTACGCGCTTTCATCCCTTGGGGCTGTTGGTGCTGCTGCTGCTGTGGGAGATCAATCTTGAAGCTTTTAACGCTCTATCGCGTTCCTTGAGGATTATCAATGTTTTGTTTAAATATTGTCGATTAACGATACACAAAGAGTCTGGCTATTTATTTTTTTCTCGGATGCTGCACGCTGTAGGATTCACTGCTAATATCAAAGCGTTGCTGCTACTTTCTGAAAGGATATTCTCGACTCGAACGATCGTTTTATCCAATAAAGTGAACAAACATTTTTGACGTCATTATCTCGTGTTTATCAACGACTATTACGCAACGAGAGATTTGAGAGATGAACCGAGAGAAGCGCGATGCACGAGTCCGCACCCGACACAACGAGAGACTGCGTCGCATGTCACGCAAAAGCACGGGTTCCGTGCTTGCGCGCAAGTCGGCTTCTCAATGGCTCTCGCTCTCGCTCTCGCTCTCTCTCTCTCTCTCTCTCTCTCTCTCTCTCTCTCTCTCTCTCTCTCTCTCTCTCTCTCTCCCTCCCTCCCTCCCTCCCTCCCTCCCTCCCTCTCTCAACACGCGTGTAGCCGTAACGAAGTGGCTTCACTTACTAGCTATTCGTTCCTTCTTCATTTTTTTTTGCATAATCCGACGAGATATCGACGCGAATTTACGCACCGACGTAATTTTTATTGGTTTAGTTATTCGTCCCATTACCGATTACTGTACTCGAAATATCTGTGCGTAAAGGCAATTAAAAACACGTGATTGCTCCTCGTAACGTACTGAGAAACATTTTTGGCTCGAAAGATTGCCAAAAATATCCAAGAGAACCGAATGGCGGCCTCCTATTACTTTTCAACTGACTATTAATTAATTTGTTTTTAAAACATAAAAATTTTATTGAAAAATGAAAAGCAAATGGTTTTTTTTACGAAATCTTTTGAAAACATACTATGAAAAAGAAGTAATGGGTAATATCCACTTTCTCCGTTAATCTAATTTTCATCGTGGAAAAACTTTTTTTTGTTTACAATGATACGTTGCGATATTTAACTGATATTAGAGTAGGGCATTTGACGAAATAATAATTATTAAATCATTTATTTAACAAATAAACGACTTGAGCGAGAGAGTCGGAACAGGGTTGCAGAGAACAAAAAATAGAGCAAGTTATACCTGTTGAATGAAAGCTCTTCCACAGAAGAACGTGAGTCGTCCTGGAACAATATCGGAAAAAAATAACGAAAATAGCACTCGTATAATTTGTTCATAAAAAAATACGCCCGCCAAGCATTTGGAAAAACCACTCAAGAATAGCGCAACGTATTCTTTGAAGCATATCATAATCAGCCTATAGCTACAGATCGTCCATCATATCTATATAAAATTTAACTTGATATTAATATAAAAGGCTCTTGTACCCTTTACCAGTGTTATTTAGTAATCGAGAAATATCTAATTAAAGATTAACAAAGACTGGGCCAGGAGGCCGTACTCATTTGTTGCGTTCAAATATTTCGCGTCTGACGATACACTATATTGTACTATATATATAGGACAAAATTTTGCGTGAAATGTTCGCATAAATGACACGACGGGCGGTAAGGCAGCACATCGGGTAGCAGACGATATATCGCGAGATCGCGAGTCGTTATAATAGACAAAGCATCATCCCCTCCCTATTGTTAGTTCGGCAGTCAAGTAGTTTAGCAGAACTTAGTACAGTTTTGAGGATGAACGATAAGGATCTGTCCTGCCTGTCGTACAAGGAGCTGCAGGCCCTGGCTGTGAAATATCGGGTACCCGGTAACATAAAGGTAATTCTGCATTTTCGGTGCGTTTTTTCTTTGTCAAGAGACTCGATATAGCCTCAGGCCGAGCCATTTCATTGTTAAAGAACGTGCGATAAACGCATTAATTCCACTTATTCATTTTTTTTATGTTCGGGAATTGGCGAATCTAGAGAAAATCTTATTGTCGATCCATCGATTTAATAAAAATCGTGTTATCTTTCGCGGCAGCGGCGACGGCGGCAATTATGTTTAACGTGTGTGCTACATATATTGACTACTTACTACGGTAATTCTCGTAATGCAGAAACATCTACTAATACGTGTGCTACAAGCCGTAAAGGGTGGAAATGAAAGAGAGGTGGAAAATATACTTGGAGAGTTGCATCAAGCTCGCAAGAAGAAGCGATTAAAGAAATTGAAGCGGGACAAAATGAGCGTTATTTCGACACCCATGCATAGCCCGAACTACGCGATGTTCGAAGACTGCTACTTTCCTCAACAACAGCCACCGTATCAGTGGGTAAGAATCGATATTTTCCTCTCTATGCCTCTGCATATTAAACCGTATATATCTCTACTTAGCGTCGACAAATACGCGCTATTGATCTTCATTGATTGTTCTTTCATTCTCCATGTTGACACGCCAAGGGTGAACCAATATGGCGGCGCAACGGACCATGCACTTGGCGAAAATCCGTTTTTTTTCTCTTTCCCGTTCATCGCGGAATTGAGAGAGAATGACTTACCAGCCCCTTCAAATATCACTATATTTTCTAAACGATTTTGCATAATAAAAGCTGCTGTCTAAATTTGTAATATTTTTTGGATGTGCCTCGGTACATACAAGCTAAATCTGACATTGCAGGTAGGTGCGGAGGAGGAGATTGTGAGCAGAGAGGAAGAATCAATGAGAGATAACGATTATGAGGGATTTGAAAGATTCTTGCTGCGTAGAATAGAGCGTGATTATCAGTCTTATGCTTTGAATGACAATGTTGAAACACAGGGTCCTTCGATAGTGGATTTAAGAATGGGCGCAGGATCGTCCTCGCTTGAGCCAATCATCTTAGATGCAAATAGTGCCAAATCCAACATCGTCATAGATACCAATAACTATGCTCGAGTTTGTCCCAGCGACGGGGAGCTGCAGATGGGAGAAGACACGAATGGCGACAATGAGGGACCTGCACTTCTAAAAAAGATGCTAGAGGCACCGGCAGGGGCGAATCTCGGAGCGATCGCGAGCCCAAAAAAGGGTTCATACAGAATGTGGTCTGTTGAAAAGTATCCCAACAGCAATAATGTTCTGGATAACTCTGATACGATGTCCGCCGATTTTGAGATTGATAATGAAGATACCTGGGAAGCCAGTAACAATATCGACAACGGCGGCAGCGGCTACTTCTGCATCATGAATAGCAACAAAGTTCCTACGTGCGCTAATCAGACTAATGGACAGGACAGAGCATTGCAGGAAGCTCAATTGACAAACAAGTTTCTAACGGACGGTACAACTCATTATCAAATCGTATATCCCTCTTCCGACGTTCAGGCCAATTGCCAGAAATGGATAGCGACGAATAGCTTTGTCAATAAAGATGCGAGTTACATGGAACAGATGACGGAAAATTCGCGAGGCTTTTATCCGATTTACTACGAGGAAACATCGGGTAATTCGACGATAACGAGACCGACGAATCTCGAACGAAAGAATCAGTACAACGAACCGAATCAACATTTTATTTATGAAGCAAATGAAACGGTTCTGCAAGGACAAATATCGAACGATGCTCATCAGTATTATCAGAACAATAATGGCGTTACGACCGCACCGGTCAATCCCATAGACGTTTATTATTCCCAACAAATGGCTAAATGCGTTGGGGAAGCGACACAAGAATACTTCGAACAGGAGTCGTACGCTAATACGGAAACGGTGCAAAACGTTTATCTACCACCGATCGTTTCTCACGAGATACCTCCCGCTCAGTTCAATGGTAATGCATTCAACAAGGAAATGGAAAGCTGCGTTCAATCTGCTGAGAATAACAGTATGCAGTACAACGCTGGATACTATCAGCAGTATCCCCACGACAATACTCAGGCTATGGATAGTTTTCCTTACTTCGAAAATCCGAATCAGCAGGAAATTAATCAGGGTCAGCAGCAGCAACACCATAATTATCATCATCAACAACAGGTGAACGTGGCGGAAGGACAAGAAGTCGACGCCCGTAAGAATAACGTGGGACCGCAAACATTGCAGCTCCCTATTTCAAACGGTGTGTTTATAAACAACTCTAGTAATATCTAATCTAATCATTAATTTAAGAATTAAACACTGAATTAGCATTTGGAATTAAGAAAATATTCTTAATTTGTTAGAATTTCCAAGAAATTTTAATAAAAATGTTTTCTGCTATTTTTTAGTATAAATCGATAAATCTTCAAATAATTAAAAACAATATTGATAATTCTAAGAATATTTTAAATTCTAAATACAAATGTTTTATTCTTTACTTAGAATGACGAAATTATTTTTCACGATTTTGAGAGTAAAAACTGTATTCAGAAAACAGCAAAATTCCAAATTTCTAATTTTCCAAGTTTTCGAATTATTTTCAGAGATTCTTTTGGTTTGTTGAGGGTATCGTTACTGTCGATGTAAGGGAATTATAGAAATAAGAAAAACAATTGTCTTTTTAGGCCCATTAGATTCATTCTGGCCTCGGTGGCCTATCAACGGCACTTTGACGTCAGACGGGCAGCTCGAAGCAATTTTAAATCTGCAGAATTGCAACAACGTAGACTACACGAAGATAAATCAAACGTCTTGCGTGTACTGTTACACGGCGCCAGTGGTAACGCAAAGGACAGATGCTTCGAATTTGTTCTGCACCCAGAAGAAGCGATTGGTCGCTGAGTGCAGACAGCATGTATTCAGCCCGAATCGATTAGTGTACAATGACGCATCGACCGGTATGAGAATGGCGAATATTAGCGAGGTATCCCCAATGGAGGTTCATGCGCCGGATCGATCGAGCAGCGATCCTGATTCCGACACCAAGGTTGAGTTTACAGCGTCGAGCGACAATTCAATCAACGACGTTTGGATCCACGACTACTCGAAGTACGCCGTCGGCTCAGATAATGGTCCGCAGAGCGTTGGCCTTATTATCGACGAGAACGAAGATGATCTGTTTTCTCTTTGAGGGGGCGTCGAAACGTTATATAACAATCCGATACGCTACGAAATTATGCGGCGAAGAACATCATCGCCACCATGTGCGAATGCTTTTGGTAAACGTCAGTACAAATAATCATGTTCCTGTGTTTAGTACTCTAGTACAATTTTAGGTACACGATAAGCGGAAGTAATTACATATACTAGGCTTAAGAGGGCTTGTGAACCCTTGCGGATAGTACAAAATCCATGACGTCTCATATTTTCGTCATTCCCACGTGAGGAAAAAATTTCCTTTTCATTTTCATATAAGTACAAATAAGTATTGTTATTACGATAAAAGAAATATATTTCTGTACTCTGTAGATTGGTCGCGACTTCGTTATGTCTAACCTTATGAGGGTGGGGGGGGGGGCAATTTCTTAAACAGCAAAATATAAAAATGCGTGTCGGTAGTTCCAGGTGCATCTGTGATAATTGCCCCTCAATAATCTAAAATTGCTAAAATTTTATAATAATTGTATTGGACAACAACTTGCCGCTAATGCCCTCAGCCTGAAATTGGGCCCGGATGTAATTCAAGAGCCTCAGTGGAATAGATTTTCGTCGATGACCTTTGAACAGAATTTCACTGTTGGGCGGACATCTGGAAATGCTCGGTTTGTCGGAAGATCTTCCCGGTGTCACATGAACGCTGTACATTTTCTCTGATATATGTGCGAAGCTTTTATATCGTCGAAGCGACGAATTTATCACGTTTTCTTAGCAATTTACACGTTGGACCTAGAGCAATGAAAACCGCCCGTCTGGTTTGACTGTAAAATACGAACTAACAGAAATGGGCTTTTTCCGGAGTCAGATGAACTTTCAAAAGAGAGCTTTTCTGTTGCAGTTAATGAGGTACTTGAAACTCGAGACTAATTATTTGGGTTGCGGTTCTGCGGTAGCCGCAGCGTACGTCGTGTTGCAATCGTGCGCTAGCACCTTGACATACTTGAGAGCGTAACTTTGTTTGTGCAGTTAATGCCCTGCAAAAACATTTGCAATATGCAAGTATGAATTAATTGATAAGTGACAACGGACCGTGTGTTGCAATGCAAAATTCAATAGAATTTTACAATTCCATCGTTGGCCGAGTGCATAGCAAGTTTCGATATACCTTGTGGTATATGGAGAAAAACTAGTTCCTAAATATAGACCTATATGCGTTCCTAACTACCTCCGACTTGTGAACATAGCGCGCCTGACTTTTCGTGTTATCTGGCATTATAAGCCACGAAGTCCACAACATTTTATTGGCAACAAACAGATACTGAAGATTTCACCGAGGATGATCCTAACAATAGAAAAGAAATGAAATATTTTATCAACGAATCGACTTTAAGAGTCATCGAGCACACGTGACCAACTCAGAATCGAGGGTAGCGCCTTTCGCGGAAAAAATACACATTATAGCTAGCGCCGCTTGTGGCAAGTGTGTCAACCAAAGCATCCAGCGAAAAGTAACAGTTATCGGTATTGCAGGATGTAAGGATTTCAGTGGCGGGCCATGGTACATGTGGGCCCTGGTCGCCCTGATTGATCCTCTAACAAGAGCTGCCAGAAAGCGGCCGCAGCAGTACGACGCACACAAGCGCACGCCCGTGTACGTGTGACCACCCGAGCTCGTGGAGCATCGGACAATAGAAGGAGACAGATATATGACTGTCTGTCTCTTTCGGGCTGCTCGCGCTGCTACTGCTGCTAGTGCTCGGGCTGTCGCGCGATACATTTAACTCCGACTGAGACGAGCGCGTAACGTATGTTAATTTGCGATAGATGATAATTCGAATCCACGCAGTGACAAATTTTTTCTTCAGTAATTATTGCATTTTACGATTAATTAATTATTGTTATTTTATATTTTACATAATTTTGCTATTTCTTGTTTTAATACGTATGTGATACGGGCCTTGTTATACCTCATAAAAACCGTATCAGTACTATTGCTGCAAAGAATGGACTATAAAATGTAATGGTTGCTTAAAAAATTTGACACAACGAGAACTCGAACTGTCATCGGCCGCGGATGAGAGATATAACGCGCACGCTTCACTGATTATCGTTGTTAAGCTGCATTAGCAAATTAAGATACCCAAATTTGATTGAAAGCTTCTGAAAACTAAAAATATGACAGTTAATCCAACTAACCGCGTTAACGATTGCTGGAAGAATTACCAAAAGAACGCAAGCCATTCTTAGCCAACGTGTACGTTATTTTCTTCTCTAGTATATATATTTTTTTACAACATATGTGCAGAATGTACATAGAAGCGAAGTTTGCCGAAGTAACGCAGTTGACTTCGTTGTAATGCAGTCCAATACTTGACTGAATTATTATCTTAAATGACCCAACGATAATTGATCGTTCGTTTTAAGTTGTGCTGTTTGCATTTATTTGAAAAGGATAACGGTGAGTCTATATACATTTATCTCTTTTCTCTTGAAAAGTATATTAATAAGCAATTCATAAACATTGAGAATACTTTAAATTTCCTTTTGTTTTCAATAAGTTAACAAAAAAGGTTTATCGAGTTTTATGGAATTTTTACTTGATATGTGTCGCTGCAAGATTGTCTTCCACATATCGTCGAAATTAAATTTAGAAATGATCTTTGCAGTAAAATTGACAGGTAACGCAAATTGCTGTTCTTATTCATTCTTCATCAAAGCCACCAGTACAGTTCTCGTTATGTATGATATCAGGAGTACAAATTGAAAATGCGGGATTTTTTTCTATTTTTGAACGTTTATTCTGAAAAAATGGTAACAAATGAATTATTCAAAGTATTGTCCATCGCTAGCCACAACTTTTTCCCATCTTTCTGGCAATTTACGGATACCGTCGCGAAAAAATTCGGCCGGCTTGGCTGCTATCCAGTCATCGACCCATTTTTGGGCTTCTTCGTAAGAATGGAAGCGCTGGTCAGCTAGGCCATGTGTCATCGATCGGAAAAGGTGGTAATCGGAAGGAGCAATATCTGGGCTATACGGCGGGTGGGGTAAGACTTCCCATTTCAGCGTTTGTAGGTATGTTTTGACCGGCGCTGCAACATGTGGCCGAGCGTTGTCATGTTGCAAAATTACTTTGTCGTGTCTTTGCTCGTATTGTGGCCGTTTTTCTTTGAGTGCGCGGCTCAAACGCATCAATTGAGTTCGGTATAGTGCTCCTGTGATGGTTTCGTTCGATTTCAATAGCTCATAATACACCACACCCAGCTGGTCCCACCAAATACAGAGCATGAGCTTGGCGCCGTGAATATTTGGTTTGGCCGTCGATGATGATGCATGGCCGGGGTAACCATATGATTTTTTGCGCTTCGGGTTATCGTAATGGATCCACTTTTCATCACCAGTGACAATGCGATGCAAAAAACCCTTCCGTTTTTGCCGTTCGAGCAGCAGTTCGCATGCAAAAAAACGGCGCTCGACGTCTCTCGGCTTCAGCTCATACGGCACCCAATGTCCTTGCTTTTGGATCATTCCGAGGGCTTTTATACGATGGGAAATGGCTTGTTGTGTCACTCCCAATGAATCTGCGAGCTCTTGTTGAGTTTGACACGAGTCTTCATTGAGTATTGCCTCCAATTCAGCATTCTCAAACTTTTTCACTTGGCCCGGCCGCTCTTTGTCCTCAACGTCAAAATCACCACTTCTAAACCGCACAAACCATCTCTCGCACGTTGAAACCGATGGAACATGACTCGGATAAGCCTCGGAGACCAATCGATGTGCTTCAGCAGCACTTTTCTTCAAATTAAAGAAGTAAATTAAAACTTCCCGCAAATGCTGTTTTGTTGGCACGAAACTCGACATATTGAGAGCTCAAAAAAACTATGAATTTGACACTGCGACAAATTGACACATACTGAAAATTAAAGCTATAAGACGTAGCTTTGACATGAACATAGTCACAGTACTGCCTGATGCGTATAGCGTTAGTAACGCCATCTGTTATCAAACCCGCATTTCCAATTTGTACCCCTGATAGTAACAATATTGAAAAAGGAGATCTATATTCATATTTGACAGTTCAATCCATGGTATTAACTTTACTACAATCTTTCACGTTTATATTGATCAATTTTACAAGTTGCGAACATTTATTGTCTCAGGATCTGCGTATCAAATGAAACATTTAAATTATGTTTTGTTCCAAAGATGTGTAAAGTTTTATCAATAAAATCAGAATTTTCTTCTTTCAAGATCATGAACGACATGTTTATTTTTAACCACATAAAATCCTGTTTTATTACTATTTCACTGAAACAAATTGCAAAATAGTAAAACAATGATCTGAATTATATTGAAAATAAAAGATTAATTTATCCTTTAGGAGCTTCCCTGACAAAAAGAAAAGTAATTACGATAAACAAAAGTGTACAAAGTATATTTTTTCAAAAAATAGTTTTAGAGTCAAATTTCATAAGCCAAAAATCATAAGCTGTTAGGCGTTCTAAAGATAAAACTCAAGCAGGAATATTTCTATTTCAAAAACAAAGTATAATAGAAAAATGTTGCTATCATATCAGTCAAATTTTCCTTCAGGCACCCAGCCACTTTGTAAGCCATTTTTAGAAAAAATACACAGAACAAACATTAAACGTATACCCAAGGAATACCTAAGAAACACTTAACTGTCAAAATTATATTATTTGAAGTCAAAATGATGTCATTTAGACTGCGATGTATTCCTTGGGTATATGCACTGTTGACATAAAGTCTATGGAAATCTATTTAAACAATTAATTTTCCTTGCAGAAGTTGAGTTTTCGTGATTAAGTTGTGCATACTAAAAGTAAGAAAATTCCATAAACATTAAGTTCTACAAAAAATATCGTTACTTGGAAGGAATATATATTAAAAGAGCTTATAGAATATACAATAGGTACTCTAATTTAGAAAATGCAAATGTTTCTCGGTGTACATTGCATTACAGTCTGTTGCATAAAAGCATGGGCAATATTGATGAGAAATGACAAACAGATTATTATAACATATTTGCACGCCAGTATCTCAATTTAAATATAAATGTATAGAATAACTATTCCGGCTAGTACTTTTTTATGACATTCAGAGATTAGTATTTTTCAGGACTTTGTATATCCACGCACAATAATACTGTTGAAATATATACTTAAAGAATTGTTTCACTTCTAAACCATTTTTTCATGGTTCACACAAGTATTATAAATTATATAATACGTCTTATAAATATTAAAAATATTTCAAGAAAAATGCAAAAAACTGTTCCTAACAAGAAATATCATATTTTAAAATGCAGTAATGTGATGAAAAAACTACATGGAACAATTTGTTATATAGCACTTTTTAATTGAACGTTTCTCAAGCGTTTTTTTTAAATAGCTTATTTTGAAATAAATATTTTCCCTCATAAAAGTGAACATTATATGAAATAAAATCAGCAATATTCTTAAAAAAATGATAATTTATAAATGTGATGTTTAATAAATCTTTTTCGACAACTGCTTTGTAAGTAAGAAGAAATTGGAAGAATTCTCTATGTTTATAAACAATTATTGAGATATTTTTAGCGAATAAAATGTATATCGCCATCGTTATTGTTATACTTTTAAAACGTTAATACGGACACTACGAATACAACAACATACAAATGATCGATAATTGTTGCATTGCCTAGGATATTAAATATTCTATCGACTATTGGACCGCATCACGGAATAAACTCTATTACTTCGACAAACTTCGCTTCAATGGAGAGGTGCATGCGACATAATGCACATAAAAAGTATTATGTTTGTTGTTGATGCTGATATGTTGCCAGGGCGCGTTTGTAACGTTCATGTAGTGGTGAGTAAGCATTTTATCAAGACGATACATCGAATATATAATATTATCTGCATGAACAATAGAAGTTGAAGAGTTAATTAAAAGAAGAGGATCTGTTCGCACTGTCGCTTAGCACAACTTACAAGAATCAACGTAGAAATGTGTCATTCATTACTTTTGTATAGATAATTCTTATTATCACCCAATCCGCAATTTGTGCATTGGTGTTTCTTCAAGAAACAAGAGGGAGTAACAATGGAAATTATTTCAATTGAAGCGCCCAAGAAGACTAACAATTGTAATCATCGCTCCGTGTGGATTTGTCATAAGAAGACGGATAACTACGCAAAAATAAAGACTGCAACAACCTGCACGCAGATTATATGAAATGTAGTTTGCACATACAGTTCATAATGTAAGACAGCGAGGCCAAGATCAAGATACATTACAGATACATACATATTGTACGTGAGGATATACACTATTTTTGGTGCGATTTAATTTATTGTAGCACTTTTGTCAAGCAAAACAGCTGCATAATCTCATTGGATGTATGTGACAAGAAAAGAAATAGCATAAGAAAGAACCATGAAGAATTATGCATGTATATCCTACGATAAACTTGCACAAAAATCGCATGCAACGTTATACAAACATCCACGGAAACAACTTCGAGAAAACATGGAACAACCTTAGGACTACGTGATTGCTATGAAAAGAAGCACGACGTTTCATTCAAGAAATAAGGGACACCCTATTATTGTCATCCATAGACACTCGAATATAACTAAATCGAGCAACGTGAAGTGTATAGATTTCGTAACGTTTAGTGACATACATTTATGCTAAAAAGATATTGTCTAAAAAGATATTCAATTTTTTCATAAATCAAATGTTTACATATAAAACGAAATATTTGAAATCGCAATCTTCAACTTTTCTCTTAGTTGCAATGCATATCATGCGAAAATGTTTTCAATAAGAATGTGCAATAAACGCTACTTTTTGTAGGAGAAGAATCTCCTATTTCATAATGTGCAGTCTTATGAGGAGAAAGCGTAATTATAAAAACACTAAACAATACAAACTTAGTTTTAAAAAATGCTTTTTGAGAATTGTTAATTTTTTTCATACATGAAAACGTACACAAATATGATATTTCTTGCTGGAAACAGCATTTGATTACATGTATCAAAAAATATTTAAAGCAAAAAAGAATAATTGGCGAAGCACACACATACACCTAAAAACTAGGTATGACGTCTGAGTTGGACCAGTGTGTACATGATTTTTGCAACCGACGTTTCGTGAAGATTTCTTTTTACTTTACTTATTCAGGTTGATCCTAATTCAGATAAAGTGAATTGACATATTCACAAAACGCATCGGATTATAAATCAATAACATGACTTCAACCCACATGTCTAACCTAGTGATGCAATTTATTTACCGCAAAGAAACCACAAATTCACCGCGAAAGTGTTTGATACAAACATAACAAATTTTCTGGAAACCAAAAATAAAAAACTGTTTATTTTGCACGGATTATTAAGCGTAATGAATAAATGCATAGTGATACGTGTTAAATAAATTGTATTTCATCTCCGTTGTCTTCAGTCAATTTTATTTATGTAATGTGTTTCGCTAATCTGGTGCTTAATGTCCTGTTATTACTTAAAGTATCATGTTAGATATAGTACGTGAAGTATGAACGCTTTATTCAATGTTAGTAATGAGAACTCTATCGTGCTCTTGCATAACTTTCGCGTTTCTATGAACTAACGTAAGAAAATATTAAATAATTGTTTGTTTCATTTATTGATACTTGAATATATTCCAGTCCAATGTATATATATATACATTACAATTTCCAGCGAACATCAAATAAGAGTAATAGCATCAATGTCATACTTTCCTATTCGATAATGTGATGTTACATATACGTTATAATCACAACGTTATACGTGATACTTATATACGTTATATTTACACTGTTGAGTAGGAAATTAAAAGATTGGTGTTCTATTATTAAAAGAAGAAACCACCACCTTCTCGCGGTTTCCGTCGAGCAACAACATGTACGTCGTACATTTATGCGATATTATAATAACAAACGCATGTATATAATTAAAAAGAACATAACGTTGCTTTCATTTAATTCGTGTTAATAAATTATTAAGTATATTGCCAAACATATATATATATACTAAAGAAGAAAATAACGTACACGTTGGCCAAGAGTGGATTGCGTTCTTTTGGTAATTCTTCCAACAATCGTTAACGCGGTTGGTTGGATTAACTGTTATATTTTTAGTTTTCAGAAGCTTTGAATCAAATTTGTGTATCTTAATTTGCTAATGCAGCTTAACAACGATAATCAGTGAAGCGTGCGCGTTATATCTCTCATCCGCGGCCGATGACAGTTCGAGTTCTCGTTCTGTCAAATTTTTTAAGCAACCATTACATTTTATAGTCCATTCTTTGCAGCAATAGTACTGATACGGTTTTTATGAGGTATAACATGGCCCGTATCACATACGTAATAAAACAAGAAATAGCAAAATTATGTAAAATATAAAATAACAATAATTAATTAATCGTAAAATGCAATAATTAGTGAAAAAAAAATTTGTCACTGCGTGGATTCGAATTATCATCGACCGCAAATTAACATACGTTACGCGCTCGTCTCAGTCAGAGTTAAATGTATCGCGCGACAGCCCGAGCACTAGCAGCAGAAGCAGCGCGAGCAGCCCGAGCCGAGCGAGAGCGAAAGAGACAGACAGTCATATATCTGTCTCCTTCTATTGTCCGATTCTTCACGAGCTCGGGCGGTCACACGTACACGGGCGTGCGCTTGTGTGCGTTGTGCTGCTGCGGCCGCTTTCTGGCAGCTCTGCCTCCAACTCCCAAGTATCGTTGGTTCTGCGCCGAGTCGTATCCCACCGATCCATGTGGCCGGGTACAGTAAATAAACTTTCAATCGAGAAACCAACATAGATTCTACAGCAACATTGAGTCAGAATAAAAAAATGTCTTGTCTCGGGGCCCGCTTTACGCTTATGCCTTCACGCCCGCTTATCCGCTTATACCGACAACCGTGAATCGCGAATCTACCGTCAGGAGCTGGAACTAACAATTAGATAGCTTAGACTGCAATATGGCCGCGAACACGACTTTGACATATCCGTTCGTACTTTTCGGATTATCGCTTGGATTTGCAATGAAACAAGTTAGAATTTTTTTGTTTAAGTGCAGTGCAGTGGTAAGATTTGCGGTCTGGTCCAGTGAAGTGTAGCAGATATGCGTGAAAATTGTAGTTAAATGAATTAATGAGTTCGCGAGAAAAGCGTCATGGCTAACGACAGCTGCCACGAATTTTCGATAATTTATTGTGTCTATGCGAAAAAAATTGCATGGAGAGACGGACCAGACCGCAAATCATAATAAATGAAAGAATTCATTTTTAATTTTTTTTTTATATAATACTATTGTATTTTCGACGAAATCCGAAAACTACGAAATCGTAGTTTGCTATTTGGCCACTTGGCGCTTCGTATGCCCTCGCTCGATGACTCTTAAGGTGATTTGCTACACTGACTGAGCCACCATGAGCGCGAGTGAGGAACCACCATTGGAAATCGTAAAAGAGTGAGATAACGACAGAAGCGTGTACCACATCACCTTAAGATAATGGGCTACCCCTCGGTCGGTAACAAAAACTGCCATGCAAAATTCTCTGCCACAATTGATCCTTCGAATAAAAGAGAAAAACGGTGAACTGCGTCTTATAATTCTACGTCACCGTTCTCATTTTTTATTTGAAAGATCAATCGTGACGGAGAAATTCGAGGTGGGAAAATACTGTTATCACTATCGCACTTAAGGTAACTGGAAAGAGACAGATGACATGATCAAGATCGCCAATGATGCTATCTTGTCCTCGTAGCCATTCAGGCAGTATACATCATCTTAAGATGAAAAAATTGTGTGGCTTATTCGGATAGTGTCGCAAGTCACAATTACGCGTGCGACCAGCAATAATGTAACACGTTCCTCGATTTATTATATTTTCAAAACCATGCTAATTTGTCAGTTACTAACAGGCAGTTGTGTGATTAAATAATTTTTTTCAAAATATTTCATAATTTTATTTGAGTTCGCTACTATATTGATATTTGATTACCGCGCGAATCATCATTTTTCATACGTATGTCGCTGGTGAGGTCTGTACTTAGGTTCCTATCTCGTGTATACAGAAGGGTTGTAGCATACAAGAAAAAAGCGTGAGGCGATGCGCTCCCCGCGGTCTGAAACAAAAACTCCCACGCAATTTTCTACGCCACAATTGATCCTTCGGATAACAGAGAAGGGTAAACTGCGACTTATATTTCTACAGTTCACCGTTTTTATCCTTTATCCGAAAGATCAACTGTGCCAGAGAAATTCGCCATGGGATAATTCTGCTATCTCACTTGCACATATAGCGATCTGAGGCAGACAGGTAAACCGTTATAACTTCACATAAGATATATAAACGCAGCCCTGTATTATTAGATGTACCGGAAGCACAGAGTACAGGGCTCGCGTAGGGTGCCGCCCGATGCCGCGTAACTTGCGAAACGCGTAAAATAATCTTAACCAATCGAAGCACCTCATCCAGTACCCGCTATTCATTTTACGCTGTTACGTTTACGCCGAAATCAATTTTTCGAGGAACTATGAGGATGTATGTATACTTTTGCGTCTATGTATTGCAGCTATTTGTTTTGAACGGTTTGGCACGTAGGCACAGCCGGTATGTGCCCCATTGTTAAATACCACTCGATATGAAATAAGTTATAAGCTATAAGTTATTCATAGCTTATAATTTATAACATCACTTCACTACCATGAGTTGATACAGAGCAAATAATGTAGTTTTAATAACTAGTGTCGACCATCAGCTTTTCATACCGTTTCCAGGTGGTGATTAATGTCAAATCAGAATTCATTGTAAATAAATTTGACCTCATCAACACAGATCACTCCCAATATAAACTGGTCGCAAAAAAATTGGTTTGAATAAACATTTAATCTGTTTTTTTGAGCGATTACAGTCGAGATGATAGATTATTTTTTAAAGTCTCGCATCACTGAATTCACTTTATTAAAATCTTATCAAACACGATATTTTCGTATAGTCCAATTATTACTGCTCTTACTGTTCATACTTATCAATGCATGCAAATGCAATAACTGTTCATAGAATAACTAATTAATATAGATTATAACTCCAATCAACTTCGATTATTTGTGTACATAACACATATATTCCGCTGCACACACTCTCGCATGTGAAAGTAACCCATGGCGCGTATTCAGCGCAACGCTACTTTATAGCACCCAATTTTTATTCCGATTACGGTTTTCTTTCTAGTACTACATATGTTTGTCAATCTGCAATTGGTTGCGCTAAATACGCTGTACGCAGATTACGTTATTATTTAGCCCCGAATGCCCATGGCGCGTATTTCTATAAAGATTTCGTAAAGCGTATTTAGCGCAACCAATCGCAGTTTGCCAAACATATGTAGGTACTGTAATGTCCTTAGTTGGTACGACTGCAAGTCGGGGCTATAAGCCTGTATGGGATGTTTGAGTGGTTGGCTCTCTGTACTCTCTAAGTATACGCTTGGGGTGCGGTCCGATTCGTGCTTTCAGCGCTCATCCTGTGCGCCGCGAACGTTTTGACGTCACAAATGATGTCATTATCGAGCGTACACGACGTACACAATGCTCACGGGTCGGATCGTCAGCACCGTGTTCGTAGCACCTAACCTTTACTGTTTTGCACCTAACCTTCACTGTTTTCGGGGCATTTATTCCCACCCAAGGATTAGTCCTCTTTGTTCCCACCATTCGAAATTGTGATTTCGTCAACCCAACTTGTCCAATTATAATAATAGAAAATAGTTTTGATAAAAGATCTCTACGTTGTGTTAGTCATGTATTGAATATTTTAAGGATGGTCTCGGAGCCAAAGAAAACTGTTCCTAAACAATGTTTATTATATTAAGAAAAATATAAGAAATTCGTTTCCCAAGTTTATTATCGTTTTGTTCATTCTTCCTTCTGTTTCATCAGTTCGTTGTACGACTCTCTGTTTCAAAGTAAATCACGTCAATTAAAATTCATAAATAAATTGACCAAATTCCACGCAAACTTTTTTTATTATTGCGAGTCTCAAGAAGAAATAAAAATAAAATGCACATCTTACATTATAAAACATATACATATTATAAAATTCATGGTTTTATACAGAATAGTAAAATTTACAAAATCAATGGCTTCGTACATTTCTAAACGGTCCTCATTAGCAATTCGTTCATTATTCTCACAGGTTTAGCATCACCTTCAACTTTTTAATTATACGTTAGTCGCTGTCTGGCGGTTATTCTTAACGTTTCTTCACATTGGAAAATATCGCTTCTCTGAATACAAATATTGTGAAGAACACACGTAGCTAATAAATACTGGGAAATTTTCTCAAGTTTAACCGTCGGTAAGCAATCGAGCATCCTACGCCAACGACCTTTCCACAGCCCAAAAGCTCGCTCAATCGACATTCTTGCCGATGGGAGACAGTAATTGAAATTTTTTTGGGTCTGCGTCAAATGTCCATTGTCTCTGAAAAGAACCATCACGTTGGGATGAATTCCGTATGCTGCATCACCAATTATGTGACAATCATTCGGAAAATACACATCTGGATTGTCGATGTATTCTTGGATGCGAGATAACGGAAAGACTCTGGCATCGTGGACACATCCAGCATAACCAGCCAATATGTTTGTGAACGATAAATCACATGTGCAGACCGCCTGAAATATTAATTACAATATTTCAAATAAGCTTTTACAAAACTAAGCCGTCAAAGTAACAACTGAACAAATATAACCTGTACTTGGATTGAGTGATATGATTTCCTAGTTAAGTAAGAATTTCCATCCTCATGAGGCGCCCTTATTCTGATATGCGTCCCATCAATTGCTCCAATAACACCAGGAAATCCACTATTTGCCTCGAACTCGGATATAACCTGAGTAACTCGGTCCCCTGTTGGCCTTGGATGACTTGAAGAGCCAAAGAATAAAGAGTATATGTCACTCTCTGCACACTTCGAATGGCAGTAGCTTTTCCAACGTTGAACTGGTCACAAATGGATCTATGTTAATAATATTTCAAAAATCAGTAATTGTTTTGTTTCCGAGTTTTTACTCGATTACAATCGGTAAAGTAAAACATGTATGAGTCCGGCGTTGCCATCACCCACAATGTTAAGAGAAGTTGCGCTTTAGAGCAGATCGGTTTTCTTCCAGACACAGAATTAGTGCTTGATATCGCTGATCCTATAAGGCCAAGTATAAACTCGGCAGTGTCAGGGAGCATTCTGAAAGAATTCAAATAAAATATTTATAATACAGATGGAATATACTTCAGATTATACATTAACATTAACTAACAAAATCCTCAGTCTCTGTACAGCTGACAAACTCATCGACCATCCAGATGTGCATGAGTTATATAGAAATTCACTGGTGAGTCAGCTCTACAGGAGTTGCGCAGAGACGCATCGGTGCATCAGCTTTACAAAAGTTTCAGTTTGCAATGAATGATTAGTTGAAGAAGTCATTGGTTAGTAATATTACTTGTGAGATTGCATCAACTGACAAGATCAGAAGCGGCAACTCATGTAAATCCTCCTAATTTGTATATTTATCAGTGCTTATCACAAGTTGAACTAAATTGATTAAGTAAATTATATATTTGATAAAAAGTAATAAAACATCTACTTTTACATCTATAATTGTATTGATTAAAATCACTTTTGAAAGACTTATTTTATACTATTTACAAGTTACATTTCCTTTTTTTATTGAAGTGAATGTACTTCAGTTACATGCAAGTAATTTTTTCTTTGAAGCACATATTTCTTCAAATCATTTTCTGAAACAAAATAGATTTTGTGAAATAAAATTGACATGTTCAAACACTTAATAGTAGTATGTGTACACCTTTGCTCCATCCCACTCCTATCCCCACTCCTTCCCCCACCACGCGGCTACCCCCACCACCTCACTTTTCCACCGCCGCGCTACCCACTCTGCTTGACCAGTGTCGGTAACATGGAGATTATAAAGTGAGGTGGTGTGGGTACCTTGGTGAACAAGGAAGAGTAGAGATAAGAGCAGGATGGAGCAAAGGTGTACACATACTAAATAAATAAATTCATGCACTCACCACTTCTGCTGTTGTTGACCGCTGCTGTTGTACTATCCCCCTCCTTCCACGGCGGTTTTAACTCTCTCTCTCTCTCTTTCTCTCACTTTCACAGACACATATACGAGAGCACGCACGCACCCACTCACACACACCCACTCACACACACACACACACACACACACACACACACACACACACACACACACACACACACACACACACACACACACACACACACACACGCACGCACGCACGCACGCACGCACACACGCACGCACGCACGCACGCACGCATACGCTCACGCACATACTTTTTCTACCTAGCACCGTCCATGTCAGGAGACTCGGGGTCCTCGAAGCCTTCGTCCACGTCGCCGCCATCGTAGCCGATTGCTATGTCCTCACCGAGAACCCCGAATACGTGTTCCACCACGTCCACATTGTCCAACGTCGTTAGCCTAACACTGGGAGTACGACTCTCGCCTCTCACCACAACACCGTGCAATGATGCGGCGGAACCACACATTGACTCCAGCAGCGGCATTAAGCCAGAGTCGTCAACCCGTTCCAATCCATGCAGATGGCACCCCATGCATAAGGCAGGTATCATGCCGGTGAGGGTATCAGGATAATATAAGTTATCCCAATTGACGAATATTGGGTACCCCTCATCGATTAGGAGTACCTCCGAATATCCGTCACCATCTGCAGAGATTAGCTCACCGCGATCCGCACGACCGTTTTGCACAACCACGCACCGCATCCCCTCGTAAAGATCCTCCAGGATGATACTAAACGATGCGCGATCCCACTCGTAAAAAACACGATGGAGAATTTTCGCCATCTCCTCGTACGCGTCCCACATTTCATCGGTTCGCAGATAAACCACCATGTCCAAGTCTATATATAAAACACTGCACCAAAACGCGACACCCAGAATACTTGCATCATAACGAGGATACATAGCGGAAAAACGTTTTAGACTGTACGATCACGAAGTTAAAGACAGACTGGATGCTCCGGATGAGGCTCGCGGTGATCACAGCGTTTGAAGATAACAAACGCCCCTCTGAATCATAACTAGGTGTGCAGCGCTTTGAATGCAATGTCAGCAGTTTTGCACGTGTGTACCGCTTTGCGCTGTGCTTCTCGTGAAGCGAATGCTCTGCAGTAAAAGACGCAGAATATGATACCGTGCCGCGAGAGACCTCGATTATAATTTATATATAATTATAAAAGAAGAGACACAGTAAACCGATGTATTTGTTTTTAATTAATCAATATTTTATTTAAATCACTTTACAGATATTTACCGTCGTATGCAACATCCCTGCAAACACGGTAATCTTCGCTCGGAGACTCCTCTGCCGTTAAATTTATTTTTATCACTGTCTGATCGTCGAAAGGCAAAAGCATTGTAATATTCACGCACTAATCTGTCGTTTTTCGTTACATTATCGCTAAAGAGATTATTCAATCGCGACATGGTGAAGCCGCACGACATAAGGTGCAGGAATACGATGCAAAATTGTCCACACACATCCGACGTATTACTCTGTAGCTGCTTGAGGCCGTACCGATAGAACTTGCAGTTTCTTCGTAGTCGGGCGAGATGTTGCGGTATAACCGGTGGTAGCCCGTAGCTATCAAAGTACATTCCTTTTCCATGATGGTTAACGTACATGGCGATCCAATGCTCTCCAGGTCCGTCGTGGTTATCCGTGTTAACTACGAGTCCGGCTGGTAACGACCATACACGAGGAATTCTGTCAGCCGGGTATACGCCAACGGTTGAAAGTGGTAGATACTGCAGACTCTCGTAGATTTGTCTAGTGTTCATGCTGAACACATAGTCAATGATTAAATGATGACCGATACGCTTTGAAAGACGTATATATATGCAAAATTTATTTCACAGCGTCGTCGATCGTGTCACGACCACATGATGAAGATTTCTCCTCTTTTTTATTCTCTTCCTCTTCGTCTGCTGATCAAACATCCATGTATGATTCTCCTTTAAATGGATGCTCGCGAAGCTAATTTTTTATTTGGAAAGCTTGGCGCATTGCACAATGCGAAGACGCTGTATCGTTTATCATAGCGTGTCTGAAGCATTTTCGCAAAGATTTCGGCATAAATGTGTACGATGGGGCGCCCTCCTCATCCTCCAGGTTGGAAATTTCATGACTCGTGATATCGCAAAGAAGTATAGCCTTCTCGTGACCGCGCGTATAGATGCGTCTTGATTTTCGCGAAATTTCACGCAAGTTAGCGTATACCTGTTTACAGCTCACATCGCCCTCGTACCACTCCAGACCGTGAAAATATTTCGAGAGAAAATTATTCTGGCTTCTCGATTGCTGTGGTAATTCGGCAAAGTGACACGGCGGTGCAACGATCCAATGAGCAGAGTACGGTCTATCCACTGCTACCACGGCAATTTCTTTCGGAATAAATTCCGAGTCTTTACCACGCATTCCCTGTATATCCACGACGATATCCATTTTCACGTCTAATCCGTATAGATGACCGAGTTCGACTGATTAGTTACTCGCGGACACGCTTCTACGTGTCTTAACACGAAATAATTTTATGCCGACATCAGCACATTTTTCGCTTATCCGGTAAAATCCACCATTACCTGCCGAGAGGCATCAATATCAAGGACATTATCATATTCCGCGTAGACTACACAATTTATCGTTGAAGCAAGCGCATCCTCAAATCGTATCTCTATTCTCACACTACCGTGTTTTATTTAATTCCAATGTGTATTGCTATTCGCCGAAAGATCGGGTGTCAAATCAAAAGCAAACAAACAGTATCCATCGCGATAATTATCGCGATCGATCGAATTACCGTCGTTCAAGAAATGTATTCCAGTTCCCGAAAACAACGTTTGAAAAGCATCCACATATAGATGATTTTTCGTGAAATCAGGTTGTAACGGTTTCAAAGGTATTTGAGCACCATCTACATACAACGAAAGATAATTTATCTTGTAATTTTGGAAATTGAACGGATTCATACTGAAGTCACCGTTAAACGCATTGTTATCGACAAAACCGATAATTATACGCTTCGGCAACTGACCTAAGACGATATTATCGATAGTCTCTCCATGAACACCAGAGTGTATTGAAACGGCTTTTACCTCGACTCTCGTAAGAGGATATTTAGCCGTAGATTTTGCCAGAGTTCTAGCATGTGAGAGCAGCACACCAGGAGCTATTTTAGTTCTACGAACGAGAAGCGATGCCTCGAGAATCTTTAAGCCGCATTGACCATTCTTTGTATCCCCCACAAGACAAAATGAATCTCTAGACCGAACCAGCCGTAGGCGCATCTCGACACCGTTTAATAGGAACCGCTCCTGATTAAATATATCGCAATGCAGATGGCCGAGCAAGTCTACAGTTTTTTCGACATTTAAAAATTGTTTTCTTCTCACAAGACCCGTATTTTCCGATGTTATATCATCCATTTTTCCAGGTGTATCGTCGTACCAGAGAACGCTCGTGAGGTGCGAATTTTTTGCTGCTGGACCGTAATTCAAAAGTGTTTCTATGTACGCTCGATAAGCGTAGGCATTATTTGGAGGTGAAACTAATTTTTGATTCAGGTATACATCCACCTGATTAAACATAGAATGCAAGAGATTGTTTACAGGGCCGGCACTTACTTTCGACGATGTGCCCGCGGCAATTTCCGTAATGGTAGGAGATGTTATTTTCACTCTCAGACTAAGCATAGTATGTGCGAGATCGATATACTCATCACCCTGTCCGGGAATAACAAATTCAATCGGTGAATCATCTGTTAGCGAAAATATTGGTTTGTAATACACCCAATTGGAGCCTTCGATAGAAGTTTGCGTCGATGGGAGTGAAAATAATTCAAGTTCCGATTTAAGACACTCGCACGAGTGCGCATGTAGAAAAGCCATCTTGTTTCAGCTATCCAAAAATATCTGCAACTGTTCGTTGACGAGTCTTCTTCTTCTTATTGTTCTTATTATTCTTCTTCTTCTTTATTGTTTTTCTCTTTATTACACTTTTATGTTTACGAGAGATACGTCGTGGTTTACGTTCGTTCGATGAATGAGGAGTACGTGAAATTTTCCGCTTTTTATAACCAGACCCCCGCATGAGAGTGTCAATTTTTTCAGAGGCTTTGCGTTTGAGATTACTGCCTGATTCTCGCGCTCTCTCGAATAGCATCTTTCACAGCTATATTTCTATCGAGGATATCACCGGCTACGTTTACACCAGCGCGCAACGCCTCTTTTCCAACTGCTTTAGCGCCCTTCTTTAAAAGTGGTAATACTCGACGAAACAGGCCCCCGAGAAAGCTACCGATACCGTGTCCTCGCTGATTAGGTGTTCCGATATAAACATGGCTAATACCACCGTACCCGCGACGACCCCATCCGTGCTGCACACTGTCAATATCATCCATAGTGGTGTAATCAATCGTAGGACCTTCTGAAATGTAGTGTCACAGTCAACGTTCCCTGCTCGACTGGTATAGGATCCCCAAACTCGTCTCTTATATCGATCTCGATGGTGTGTAAATTATTGCGCAAGAGAGGTATATATCGTGGCGTTGAAATCGATTAAATTTTTATCGAACCATACGGACAGTCATCAGTATCAATGGGAACAACTCGTAAGAGGGGTGTTTGTACATCGCCTGTAATATAGCTCTCGCAGATATCTGTGTATAAAAACATGCTGCCCGGTATAGCAGCGGTGAGAGATGCAGGCCTCGACCCTGTGTATTCGCAATGCGGTTCTATCATTACGGGTCTACAAGCCTCTTCCGAGAATCCTAGTAGCCTTGCGATAGCGGGCGATACGCGAAAGTCGTGGTAGCGTAGATCGTCGCATACGCGTGCCACTTCGACCTGCCCGCTCGGAAGCGATTTAAAGCGCAAGTGATCGGCCACGTGAGGTAACTGATTTATACTCTCCAAAAGAGCGTCTATAGAGCGATATACACCAGGTGCTACTTGGTCTCTATCAGCGCTTCTCCGTGTTAAAAGATTTAAACTCGATAAATCATAATCACCATCCTCAAAAGTTACGAGATTTTCTACAGTAGGAACATGTAAAAGAGTCATCGGATAAGCAATTTCCACAAGAGAAACAGACCATTCTCCGTGCAGCCGTATCTGACGCGGTAGTTTTGTAATAAATTTCGTCGTCGTATTATCCGGAAAATACTGCATACTACTGTTGCTCGGTAGTACGACAAAGAAAGAGCTATCCTTGGAGCTCATATTTATCAAGGACGATGATCCCGAGCGTTCTTCTTCTTCTTCTTTGTCCTCTTCTTCTCTTTCGTCTTCTCAGATGACGGAGGCACTCGTACTCGTGATAATTCTGCCTCGTAGAAAATACCGTCGATAGTCTCGTTATTCAGATCGTGTAAAATATACACGAATGGCTCTCGATTCACCGATATTCGTTGAATCTTGAATAATTCGTTACTCCAACCACGCTCATATCCTTTCACGAAAGCTGCTTTAGCTGTACTGATACGTACCAAGTCACCGACGCTGTATTTAGGCTTTTTAATTTTTTTCGCGTTACGCTCGTAACGCCGTGCTAAATTGTCTCGGGCTATAGAGGCATTTTCGAGGGTTACTTCGCTCGGAGGAATACGCGTACCGCTGTGTCTAGTGTGATTATAAGCATATAAAAAATTTTGTAAAACATCGATGTAACGCTTATTTCGCGTGTATGTAAAGTAGCGCCACATTCGCTCTTTTATTGTTCGATTAAAGCGTTCGGCAATCGAGGCTTTTATATCAGGGTTACGAGCAGCGCGAAAATCGATAATCTTTTTCTTGAGAATTTGCTGAAACGGTGCGCCGATAAATTCTTTGCCTCGATCAGTTTGCAATTGTTGCGGGCGACGATTGTTACTGCGCGCGAGTATGCGTGTGAGACCGCGGGCCACGTTTGCGCTCGTTTTGTCACGCAAAGCCTCGACCCACGCGTATTTGCTCAACACATCGATAACAACAAGCAGATACGCGTCCCCATCGTTGTACGTGGCTATCGAGCGAAGATCAGCTAAATCAGCCTCCCATACATCGTCTATATTACTCACGCTATACGTACGACGGGGAAATCGTCGTCGTACGAGGCGATGCATGTTATATGAATCCTGTGTCTCGAGCCATGGTAAAACATTTTTTCGCGCTACTCTTCGATCCACCTGGGCCAAATTTTTTACTCGAGAATAGAAAGCAGGATGAGTGGTGTCATAATAGATTTTTTGAAGAATTTTCATAATTTTAGCGATGACCAGTTAAATAGATTCTTTTTCTTTTTCTTTTCTAACTGTGCGGGGGGTCGATATTCTGCTTGTGCGAAGTTTTGCAATTGTTTGTCCTCTTCTTCATTCCCCTCCTCCCCCTCGATGATGTCGTTTTCAGCCGTGAGCATTAAATCTCTGTTTGAGTGTGCGGTCTCGGCCTCGTCGTCGTTGTTGTTGTTGCTACCGTTGCTGCTGATGCTGCTGCTACTATCGTTTTCGCGCGGTAAAATAAGACGCCGCTGTGGTGTCGAGGATGATGTAGGTGTAGGCTCGTGTAGTAACGCGGGATTACCGATAAATTCACGCGGCATCTGTATCGCTCGCAGGAGTTTGGCAAAGTGAGATCGTCCGATGGGTTTCTCGCGTTTTCTAGCTCGCATAGCATCGTTAACAAGATCAACGATATTGGAATTTGAAATTCTTCTGCCGTCTATGGAAACAACGCCGTTACGATCGCATGTCATTTTTTTACCAACGGCGCTGCGATGCAAATAGCGAAGCAACGATATTGCTTTAGATTAAAATTTTTTTGGTACGCTATCGATAATAAGTGTGTCATTGAGCCGAGATTTAACTTTGTTCATTAAAACGTCGTCGGATTTATTCTCGTGGCTATCGAGTATTGCTACTTTTCGTTTTGATGAAATATTCGGTACGGCATTATCGTACTCGACCATGTGAAGATAATGCTGTAAAACCTGTTGGTACGCTATCCACTTCTCTCTCTCGCTCTTGTACAAGTGAGAGTTTAGAATTTCACTCAGCTCAGAGTCGAGGCGCGATAATGGCGTACCGGTAGTCTGTACGGAAGGCAACGGGTCTGCACTAGTAGTAGTAGTAGTAGTAGCAGCAGCAGCAGTAGTGGCGAGTCCAGCGAGACGATGTATGTTATCATGAGGAATAAGTACCATCTTTCTGGCATATTCCATGTCTCGCGTAGGCCAAGACAGGCGCAAGAAGCAACTTGAGAAATCCGACACAGTGCTCGACGATGATCTTCCTCTCACCGCTCCAATTTCCCCTTTTGGCGGCTAGTCGTCGAAGAATTGTCGCGTGCCTCCGAAGATGATTCTTTTGCACGTTGTTCAGACTCACGTTTCCCTGTAAAACGTTTAGAGCACACTCGCATATACAGCGTACAAGCGCTACATCTGCTTCGCGCAAAATTGCACGTCGTTGCTCTTGCTTCAGATAACACAACGCTTGCAATAAAATTATCTGCTTTTTATCGAGAGGTCCGCGCAACGCCATTACAAGCGCATTACTGGTACATCGCGCGACGCATCGCGAACTTTTATTGCTTTTTGAGGCACGTAAACGTAATGGTATTGGTCATCGGGAAATATACAGGCGCGAAATCGACAATTATCAGGCGTCGATTGTTTCAAGTCGAATAATAGATAGCCGTGCGGTGCGGCTGTTGCATCGAAATATACTTCCTGCGAAAATCGCGGATTCTCGGGACATACCTGGCGGGCTAGGTGCTGAATTTGCGCGCGATCTCGCGGATTTTTGAAGACAACGATATAATTAGCGTTCAAGGAGATATCGCGCTGCCCGTGACCCTGATGGAAGAGATTTTGCGTGATGAAAATGACACTAAGATTTTTGTGAT
The DNA here is from genome assembly GCA_963942595.1 of Cylloceria caligata. Lineage (NCBI taxonomy): Eukaryota > Metazoa > Arthropoda > Insecta > Hymenoptera > Ichneumonidae > Cylloceria > Cylloceria caligata. The sequence continues at coordinate 21,882,017 of OZ012710.1, forward strand.
GGCTACCCTTGGTGAAAAGATCGACCACAGTATTGTTGGATGCCTCGCGCATTAGATCGTCAATGACCACAAGTTTAGGTCTTGCGTCATTCGAGTAGTCTACTGCTTGCGGTAAACCCTCGCGAAATTCGATTTTATCACCGTACTCTGAATACCCGGACTGCCACTCTGAGTAATAAAAAAGTATACGCTCGAACGGGACATCCGTCATTTCGCGCATGTATTTAAAGAATTTTTTTACAAAATATGTTTTACCACATCCCGTAGGACCGCTTATCACAGCTGTCCATGGATGTTTCCAACGTGTATCCATATCGACGAGTGTCTATCAAAATCAATCAGCAGACTCTTTAATAAGCCTATACCGCGGCGACGGCTGCGGCGGCGGCGGCGGCGACCCCGCGGCATCAGCTATTTTCGCGGCCTTAAAGAGCTGATAAGACGCGGCGCGCCTGCACTAGCTGATGAGGCGCGGGCCCGCGGTATAAGCTGGTGTTTACGCTGTATGTAAATTAAATAACGATAATTTTTATATTTCTCACAAATAAAGCAATATTTTTATTTCACTATGTATACATCTCTATATACAAATTTTACGAATCATCAAATTCTAAACAGCAATATCATATCCACGGATGTAGCACGAGAAAGTCAGAACAAAAGGAAACACTCGATAAGAAAGACGGGACAAAAGGAATTAACGATGAGAAAGGCAGAACAAAAGGGAACGGTAGAGAGATAGCAGCTACTGTTACGAATAGCAGCACAAAAAGAACGATCCGATAACGGTTTTATACATAATAAATCAATTTTTTTCAATGTATTGTACATAGTAAAAATGTTACATGAAATTAGACAAAAAGATTATTTTTAAATATCGCGAATTCAGCCGTAAAACTATATACTTTTTTGCGTTATACTAATTAGCGTATTTCACAATAGCCATACGGTACAGTAGAGTACAGCCCGTGCCGTTTTCGCTTCGTGTTAACAGGTTCGCATGATTTCGTTTCTTTACGCGTTACTACATGATGAAATTCCGTACGTCGAATAGCGTCGAATTTTAACCCTTTGCACTCCGTTGTCGCCGTATTTGCGACATTAAAGCCTCTATGCCCTACTAGGCTGGAGTGCAAAGGGTTAAAATAATAGGTACGCTCCTTGCTCCTGTCACGAAAGATCGTAATGCGTTATAATTTACGTGACGGCTATTCGCAAAGTTTAGCGTGATACCCTTCACTTTACATTTTTCAATAATCGTACCGTCGGGTTTACGAACAAGGTATGCGTAAAATTTTGGTCCACCCGAAACGAACGAAGTTATATAACTACCAGGCCCGTATTCACTTAATTCATCCGTAAGATCTCCTAGAAATTGACCGATTGGCGGCTCATACTCGTTACTACCGGGATGGCTCACGTAAATACAGGAGTCCGTATCGCAGTACAATATTCGTCGCCCGAGCCCCTCAAGATAACTGTATAATTTTAGGCGTGCCTGTGCCGTCGTGTATGCTGCAATCACGGCGTTTGATGTCGGTGATGGTTGGATAGCATCGCGGTTGCTCACATAGTTTACATACATAATCTTGTGATTAACCGGTAGCATCCCCGTCACCTCAATCTCCGGACTCGTTAGTAAATTCATTAGATCCGCGCGCGTGAAAACGATAACGGTTTTCGTGAGATTCTCTCGTTGACCAAACTTTCCCCAGAATGAATTAAGAGCCAATTTCGCTAGTGAACGTAAACCCGGATTTGGCTGCAAAGCACTTTGCTCGAGATATACACCCTGAGACTCCTTGTACAATGCTATAAAACGCTCTATTTCTTCCTCGTCATCGTTACACTCTGTTGGCGGACCACTCGCCTCCTGTTTTATTTTTAGGAATGTATCGATGTACTCGGCAAAATGACCGCCTCGTCGCGTTGTCGAGTCTTACTGCGTAACAACGTATTGCCAAATTTCATAGATACGCGTCACTTCATATCCGAGCGACACAGCTTTTCTCAGTTCGTCCACGACCCATGTGCCATCAAACGCTCGCTTAGTCGTGTCATCGTGTGTACAAACCTCGGATGTGTCCATATCTGTACAGCTCGTTCTACACAGGGGAACACTAGTTTCCCATGCATGCGAACAGGCAGTACGGGTATATACAAATCGCGCGGTGCCAGCATGGTACACTTCACGAGACCCTCGACGACACTTAGATCGTTTTCAAGTCTTACGAGTTCTCGACACTCGTCACCTACGTACAATTTCGGGTGTCCAACGGGATATTTTCCATTCTTACATACCCACGGATACAGCGAGCAAACATCCACATAGCGTATCTGCTCCCCATTCGCGACGTCGTACAAGCTTACAAAATTTTCCGTTCGACCGCCAAAGAATGCATCGCGTGGTTCGAGAGGCGTCTGCTTGACCATGGCGTGATTTTTCACGTATATCGACATTTCCTCGTTATTCTCGAGTAATCTGTTAAAATCGCATTCCCATATTTCGGTACCCTTTCGATCTGATTCGCCCGGAAATAAGAACGGTACGCTCATATCGCTCATCCATTGTATCGCCGAATTTAGTTCGAGCATCTCTATTCACGCGATAACATCGCGGACAACCGTGCCAAAAGCAGCCGTGAAATTGAAGAACGTGATGGACCCCCGCATCCACGTAGTATCCGTCCACGGCCGGTAGGCCGGCCGGAGGGCGATACTCTCTCGTGCGTCCAGCATGAGCGATAACGCAGTTGAGCTCACGCTCGAGCCATACGAGCCATACGACGGCCTTGCGCGATTGCTTATCGCCCCAACGATATCCTCCTGGTGGTAACACCGCAACGCGATCTTTCTGTAGAAAATTCTTTCGAAATACTCTCATACATGCTGATGCTATCGTGCATGCTTCTGTAAAGGGGCACACGCTCCCGCAACGTATAAGTAACTCTCGAAAAGCTAAACACGCGCGTCTCAAAACCGTAACATCTGTACGACAATATTGCACAAATTGTGTCGCAAAATCAAATTTATAATCTACGCGACTCGATTCTTCCTCATACCATTTTAAAAAGCGCTCGCGATCCGCTGAGAACATGGTATCGGGTGAGTAAAAATGCAAAGCCGGCGGAGGACCTGAGGAATTCTGATATTCCGGTGTGTTGAATAAATGGGGAAATGTACCTTTTGCCACCTCATCAGCGAAACCAAAGGCCTTAGGTAAAGCACTAAGAGCCATGGGTAAATAGTTTAGACTATCGAGAAAAACGACATCGCCAATTTTCATCGAGTCAATCTTCGTACCATTCATAATCAGAGAGGGCAGCTGTGTTTTTTGCACCTCGATTAAATACCGTAGAATAAATTGTGCGTCGAAACCTCTAGCATTATGGGCGATGCAGATGGTCTTTTTAAATTTTTGCGATAATGCCAATTTTACGAGATCCCCAACAGGATCATCGATAAACACGAATTCACGTTTATCACAGTTAGCACAATCGGTCTCTATATCTGTGATATCCAAACATGCCATTCATACGCATTGTGCGACATATAAATTCGGCTCGTGAATTCGTGTCGATTTATCATCGTGCAATTGCTCGTGTTGCTGCGTCTCAAAATCATAAAATAAAAATCTCGTGGAAGACTTGTCTTTTTTCTTCTCCTTTAGCGCATCTGATTTCTTAAGAGGTGCTATAAAACATGCATGCGTAGTCGGCCGCGTTTGTTTGCATGTAGTACAAAACGATATACCACATACATGCATCTTTTTATCTGTGGTTTTAATCATACGCGAGCAGCCTCTACAGATTTTCAATGCGTTACAGACGCTGTACCGTCTATATTTACGACACGTGATACCCGCGGAGCCCTCACTCTTGTGATGAGCGAGGCAAAAAGCACCAAAGAACGAACGATTACAGTCTGCGCAATACTCAGGCTGAGAGTCTCTATTACCGTTGCAATAAGTGGATTTACATCGAGCACATTGATAGCTACATCGATGCTCGAGTACTCGAATATACTTGGAATTACATTGCGTGCAGAACCCCCGACTACCTAGCGCACCGGCGAGATTTAATATCGGTTGATAGTGGTGAGAACGCTCGTAATAGAGAATAAAGAGTGTATGATTAATTTTACCTGTATCGTTGAGTACGTATTTTCGCCCATCGCCCTCGTGAACCAAGTACTCCTGAAAGAGCTGAATTTCGCGCGTACCACACCCCCTAGACGGTGTCGTTACCCCTGCATTACGTGTGAGCTCTATCGCTGCTGTATATTGCGCACCTCAAAGCCCGTTCCGAATTTGACACCATCGTCTGCGTAGCACACCCGCACGTATTTGACCGCGTTCGGCAAGCGCTCGGGCAGTGACAAGGGATCGTTGTCGACACAAATTATCGCGATTACTTATGCGTAAAATTGACTTTTTTGCTATAGACTCGTGTGTAAGCCCACACCAGCTCCTTCGACGCCTCGTACTATACATGTCGTCATTCTACATGTACCAGCGTCTATTCGAAATTCGCGCGCGCTCTGAGCTACACTATTAATTAGTCGCCATATATCGTCGGGAACGATGTCACGAGCTGGTCGAAATGATAACCATACAGGTCCTTGCGCAAAAGACGGTACGCTCAGAGTCATACCCACATAATCATGTCCTTCGCACGATTCTGTAAGACGTGTGAAAAGATCTCGTACACCTCCCTCGAACCATGTCAGATGATCGATACCGACCGGTGGCTGACGAAAATAAAAATCTGTTTCTCGACCCTGCATCCTGAAGCGTGAAAAATAACGTCTCTGCTCGTTGTCGATACCGAAACGTTCACCAGGAGGCAAAATATCACCACCCCGTGCAGCAGTCCTTCCATCGCCAGTCTGTCCACCTGCAGGCATAATTAAACCATTTATTAGAATTTTTATTTAATTTACTTTAAATTTTTTTTTGTCGCTGGCTATATACTATGCATATAATTCGTGTAACGTAAGAATTACAAACTTATATTTGCTTCTAGTCCTCGAATCCGTCGACTGCACCCGGGAACCGCCGACGCATTTCGTAAACCAACTCGATTGTCGGCGGTCTCGGCACAGTGAATCGTGCAAAGCGAAAAACGTTTGGGTCCGTCTCGTACCCTGCTTTTTCATTTTACTATTATTATCCGCGTAATTTTTTTATTTTTGTCAGCGTAGTTGTATTATTAAAAGCTTACCTGAATCTACAGGGTCCTCCTCCTCTTCCTCCTCCTTCTCGTCGTCATCGTCTACGTCTTGCTCCTCCTCCTCCTCCTCCTCCTCCTCTTCTTCTTCTTCTTCTTCTTCTTCTTCTTCTTCTTCTTCTTCTTCTTCTTCTTCTTCTTCTTCTTCTTCTTCTTCTTCTTCTCCCTCGCTGTCTGTATTGCTATTGGCATCATCGTTTGAACTGTATTGTCGCGATGGGCCTGCGAAGGATTCATCTGGTTCTCTCGAGGGGCCTGCTATGAAAAGACCGTTTGTAGGTTTATAACCGCAGAATGGCTGGGTAAAATTTATCCAGCGATTCCCTACGGTGCTGTCGCCATCGTTGTCCCTGCTATGATCATCTGAATCGGTTCTACCCTCCTCATCGAAATCATAGGTGTCGGATCTCATTTCTGCGTCCTCATACCGTCGAACTATATAAAAATCTTATGAAATAAAAGAAATAAAATAAAAGTAATTAGTGCTGTATATTACTTACGTCTTTCATTGAGTATGGGTTGCAGAGCAGTCTCATTCAGCTAACCTCGTCGACGAATAACACGCACCACCGAATCAATAATTATTTGATTATCAAACAATCCAATATTATACGCGTCAACTAAATCGCGTTGATGACACTCGCACAGCATACTGCGAATTTTACGAACAACCGTCTGTGTCGGAAGTTCCCATAGGGTGATCTGTAAATTTCTTCTACCCCAGCGCGAACGCAACGACGGTCTACGCTTCAATATAAACTCTATCAATTTTCTTATCAATGAGCGCTTCACCACTCTGACCATGATTGTGCTGTTAGAGTAGTAGTAGTAGTAGTAACCACAGTAAATCAGGCAATTAACTAGAGAATTTTCAAAGCGGCTCACTTTTATATATATTCCTTTAACAAGCTCTCTCTCTCTCTCTCTCTCTCTCTCTCTCTCTCTCTCTCTCTCTCTGCATATACTACAACGATGTAATGAATACGACTAACCAAGAAGATGGCCGCACGCGATCGCTTTACAAAAGCAAGACCTGGGGAAATATTTAGCGATGGTGATGTACTTAGTTATCGAGTTTCGCTGATGAAAGTCATATTGTTTTCATCTAATTTCAGGGCACTCGGCCATGAGGAAAATCATCAAATTTTACTGACGAATATTATTTAGTTTTCGTGGTACATGTTATCTGTATGTGAATGTGTGCGTGTGCGCATAAGTGTGCGAGAGTATGCAAGAGTTTTGGGATATATCTGCTGCTGTTACTAGGCTGTTGAGGAGAATGCGACAAATATCAAAGGATATTGGCTAGCAATTTTCAGGCGTATGATTTGTAGTATCAAAAGAAAAGGCAATGCAGTTATGTGGTGGGGGAAATCTGTATAAAGCGGGGTATGAACACCTTCGACGATTCATTCGAAAAGTTACAGTCTACACGAAAGCAATAAAAATGGCAAATAACGGTGCTAAGCCTCATGCGATATCGCTGTATGTAGCGAACCCCGTTTTGTACGGTTTAAATAAATCATTTGGTAAAATAATCGTAGCCGGGTTCGAGTTGAACTCTACGTGTACGCTTACACCGGTGGTGAAAATATTGTCGAATACTTTTACCGGAATTACACTCGGTGCGGACGAGTGGCGAGTGTTTAAAAAAGATTTTTCTCGCGTACAACAATATTTCGAAGCTCATGGGACTGATGCCGAGAAAATGTGTAATACCCGCATAGAGCACACAACGCATTACACACTTTTAACCTCGTGTTACCAGCACAGAGCTGTGTCATTTGGTAAAATAAGCGGTAGCGCTGATGAGGAATACGAGAATCAAGAGGAATCTGGAGAATCGAAACGGAAACGCTTCCGAAAATACTCTCCAAACATTGTTTTTCAGCGGTCTACATTTGATATGCTTGTCGAAATAAGTAGAAGAATTGATATTCATATGCAGGCTCTAGAGAGCAAAAGTGAAACGATTCAGAGGTGTATGAACGAGGTGGTATGATATGTCCGTGAAAAGATAGTTGCCAGTGAAATGCCTCGTGCAGTAGCGTATGAGATCATCGGTTCCAAGGACTTCTTTGAAGAAGCGCTCGAACACATCGCGATCTTGCTAATGCCAGAGGATACGGAGTTTATAAAAATTATTTTGTCCGAAATAATTGTGCTGTTTCGTGGTCATATCGCTGATCATGCATCGGGTGTTGCGTTGCGAACGCAATAATTCTACGTATGTGCAGCTATTTGTGATAAAGAAACTGTTGTAAATAATTGTATATAGTGTACATTTCGCTCGAAATATTATAAAGTATACACCGATGTCAGTCACAGTGAGAGAGAGAGAAAGAGAGAGAGAGACAGTCGTAAAACCGAAGCATCAGCAAAGTGTCTGCGCTAGAAAGAAGACGGATCGCTCGTCTCTGTTTCATTAACACAGCAGATCATGGAATACGTGCCAATGTCGATTAGCAGCAAAGCAGCAGAG